>VYZQ01006282.1:0-16107 GCA_013400655.1 Mystacornis crossleyi | reverse complement strand
TTGGGTGGCTTTGAGTTTTGCTAGTTTATATGATGGCTTCATTATTATTTAAACACTGAATCTATTTGTTCTTTCTAGAAGTATGTGTGGGTTCTTACAGCACTCCCTTTCCTTCCAAAATTTGCTTAATATTTCTTCCAAGCCAGCATCCCAAATACAGATGACCGAAATGCAATAAAATAAAACAAAAAAAATAGAATACAATGTTTGTGTCAGTTTGGGTAACTGCAGTTGAGCTGCCTTAGATGGTATGGCTGGGCTTGAGAAATGACTGCTTTCAGCTTTATAGAAATGACAGACTAATTATTCCTTGCCCATTTGAAGGGAGTTGTATGCTTTTCTTGATTTGTCATGCCAAAACCAAACAATTAGGAAGACCAAGTAAAATTAAATTTCTCCAACATCAAGTTAAGCAAAAAGTGAGGTACCGGTAGTAAGTTTGCCCTCTTGTTTCTAATCATCAGGAAAGCTGAAATGTATTTTACTAAAAGCTTTTTGATGCAAATAACTTTTTTCTGCCAACTAGTTCGGAAAGAACAACAAGGAGTATTTCCCAAGCTCTTCTGCTGGAATGCTACTTCAAAAGGCTGCTTCTGTGAATCAATTCACAATAGGCACTTTCAGCACCAGCTCTCAACAAGGGCCAGGGTATAAAGGAAGAGATTGTGATGTGTGTGTCTCACTCACAAGTGGTGAAGACCCCGGTCTCTCTGTTGCTCTGCAAGTCGCCTTTAACCGCCACGNCCTAATTTTAGCCCTTTTCCATGAAAAAGATTTATTCTTCCAAATCCTTGCCCAGTCCTCTCAAAATCCCTTCCCAAAATAAACCACCCCTACTTTGTCATTTGAACATCAAAATAAGTAATAGTCAGCAACTTTCTGCAGAAAACCAGTTCCTAGATCTACTTAGAAATATTCACACCATGGAATTGACCATACAACAATTCCAAGCATGCTCATCTCTCCCCTGGGACTCAGGGAACAGCTCTTACCAGGCTTCCTGCCCTTTTTATCAGTGCCCCTGGGAAGCTGCTGAAGCTGATAACCCAGATAACTACATAAACAAGAGGCTGAGGCAGCACAGCTCCTTCAGCACCACACTGGAGCCCGGTGACTGGTGGAGATGTCACTGCCTTTGGCTGAGGCAAGGTGAGGCTCTGGAGGGGAATTTGCCCCCACAGCAGGCAGGGTAGCACTGGCTGCAGCAAGGAGTTCATAGTGCTCCCATGGCAGGTCTCCCCACCTTTTCTAGGTTATCATCATACGTTGAAATTAAGAGCAGTGAGGTTTCATCAATGCTCTTTTTTGCTGGCAAATGCCTTTTTTCTCCTTCTGAAGAAGTAATATTTTGGGGGGAAAAAAAAATTAATGTTTTCATCACTCTCCCAGTGATTCAGCAGGAAGATGCCTTTGTCCTTTTTGTTTTCTCCCCAGGTGTTTTCTCCATTTTTGAGGAGGGAGGAAAAAGGAAGTGAGGTCTTCCTTCTTCCACCACTGGAAAAAACAGGGGAGAATTCTAAAAGGAAAAGGATGAATGTGACCCTGCTTAAGCCCATCTCCAACCCACAGGCTGAAAGTCAACTTTATCCCTTGTTGGTACTTAGAGCTGTGCTAAATCTGATCTGACAAAGATTGTATCTTCCTAGAACGTGTAGCCTAAAGTCAGTTCCTTTCTGCACAATTTAATTTGCCAGCTCTATCAGGCTTTTATCACTTCCCCTCCCCATACTAGAGAAAAAGGGGAAGATTAAAAAGCCACACACACACACTTGGAGTTTATTTGTAGACTGCTTTTTAACGGAAGGCCAAAAAGAGAATCACATTTACACCGTGGGAAGAGATTTTTGCTGCAGGGTTTTCCTTGGGAACCCTGAATGATTTGTTTCCCAGGACTTTCGATTACAGGATGCAATTTATGTGAATAGTTTCTGCAATGTGGTTTAGGCAAAGCAGTTAAGAGGATGATCACAGCCTATGGAAAATTATTCCAGACATTTGTGACTGACACTGCTGACTGAACTAAATGTCTATACTCCAATGTACACCTCTACGTGGAGTTTCAGAGGAACCCTACACCTAGCCCAGGCTCCTCAAAACAACCACAAAAAATTACAGATCTAGCTGGGAACTGAGTCCTTCTTGTTCTAAATGCTTCCAAGAGAGTTCAGATCCCTCAGTCACATCCTTGCTTTTGAAAGCCTCGCTTGAAAGAGGAGGGAGGGTGCTCACACCATCTGTGCTGTGCTCAAATTAGACACCTATGTCAAAGGACAGACATAAGGATCCCATTCTCTCTGCACAGCCAAGGGACAGGCACTATTCATGGCTCATAACTATGGATGTAAGTAGGGATACTTCCCAAACAGCATGGCTATATTCACAGATTATCCCATTTCCTTTCCTTCCCTCTCATATTACTAAGAGCCAGGCTGGCTTCTCATTTGCTGAGAAGCATCAGAAAAGCAGCAGATGCACATAGCTGCATTTTGTCCCTTTGAATAAAGTGACCCAGCCAAAGAACACCACAAACACTGACTCACCCTTCTATTGCCCAATGAGCAGGAGCTGATCAAACAAATCATGTCCCATGTCCTGTCTGATCTGCTCCTCTTGGATCAAAAATGGAGATAACCACCCAAACCCAGATTACACTCCCACTCTTCCATCTGAAAACCTACACCTTGCCCAGCCACTGCACCTCTCTCTTCTCAGCACTGCTGCAAAGCAAAAAACAGTGCCTGACAAAGTGCATTTTTCCTCACACTGGTGAGGTGCTGAACTGCCACGAGACCATTAGCAATCGGGTTCTGAGGGATCCTGCCTGTGCAGGCACAACTGCTGCTGCTGCCAGTGGAGCCGGATAGGTATGGAGCTGTCAGAAGGGGGATGGAGATTTTCAGGGAATCTCAGCAAAGCTTCTAAGTCATACTGAAATCTGCCCTAAGGTACCAGCAAAAAAAAAAATTATAAAAATCACATGCTGTGATCTGTGCTGTAAAAGAACTGCAGGGTCCATCAATTCTCAGTCAGTAATAAAAAAGTTGAATTCCAGCCATACGAAATTGTTTTAAAGCACCATGAGACTTAAAACTCCCATTGGAAAGCCCTGGAGGAGGATAAATCTGCTGAAGAGATCATTGTTAGACTGAATGAATTCCCAGCCCTGTCATCCTACTGATGGGATACCTCCTGGGCTGGAACTGTTGCACTTCAAATGCTCTGTTTATACATTTCTCCAAGCGACAGAGAAATACGCGCTTCAAAAGGCTGAAAAAAGCATGGAGGAAAGACACTTACTGGTGGTTTGCTCTCCAGTCAAAGGTTTGCTCTCCCTGCCCTGGTTTACAGCAAAGATCTTGAAGAGATAGGTTGTTCCTGGGATCAGGTCAATGACTTCAGCAAAAGAGCTCCTGGTGATGGGGAGTCTCTGGCCATGCTGGCCAGGGCGATTGACGGGGATCACCTCCACCCGATAGCCGGACACTTGGCTCTGGGGTGGGGTCCACATGATGGTGATCTTGATGTCAGAAACCTCCACAAACTGCAGATCTCTGGGGGAAGGCACTTCCTCTGAAAGCACAGGGGTACAACACTTGTCAGAGGGAGTCTTTAGCAGGAGGAGAAGCTATAGGTTTGCATGGAAGGAAAAAAAAAGTGAGTTTTGCTTGAACAAGGGCTAGCCCAAGAATATTTACCAAATTAGAAAGTCGGGGTAACCTTACTGTAAACATGCCTACACACGTTCCCAGACAATATTCAAGCAGAGTACAATTTCAAACATCACCATCTACTTTAAGGTCTATTATGTCTTCAGAAGATATCTTGCTATGGCAGAAAGAGAACTGAAAGACCAGATGTAATATGCTACAGAACTTCAAGTACATGCAGAACTGAAGCCTGAGGGGAAAAAAAGTACTCCAGAGACTGGAAACAGGAACCTCCTTCTAAAATGAAAAGAGGGTTTTCAAAACCCACAGCATATTCTGAATGTCTGTGATTAACTTGAAATCCACCTTTTATAATTAAACAAGTACAGGGGCTGATCTGGCCTTACCATAGCCAAATGCAAAATGCAGTTTCCTCAGTGCTGGGCCACAGTACTGTACCCTTGAATTCCTGTGTTCAAATTAAATTTCTTGAGACTAGGACTGATACTGCCCTAAGGTTAACCAGTGCACATTTCTGGAAAACGCAGAAGCCAAACCATAAAATCACTGAGCTGAGTTCATTCCTGGTAAATTCCCATTTGCAAACACGTGCTTGCAACTTGCAGGACCATCGAATTCCACTGCTCACCACATCAGATCCCAATTCTTTCACTATACCTTCTTTTGGTTTGGTCATTCAGTCCAAATGGATACTTAAAGAACCCTGAAACCAGTAGTTTTTTAAATACTGGGTGTTTCAAGTTTAGATCCTATGGTGTTTTGGCACATCAGTCAATGCTGAGTAATCTCCCATCCTCACTGACTGCAAAGGAAAATAACGGGTAGGACTGGAAGAGAGAGGGAAAAGTCAGGTGAACAACCTGAATGTGTGTTGTGGTGTCTGAGTACATAACCCTGAACATCTGCGAGCAGAGTACTGGGGCAAAACGATATACCAGGCACTTCAGAAGATTTCTTAGCAGAATCTCCCTAAGATAACTTGGGAAATTGATCTCTTCTGCAGACCATGCAAGAACTGCCTGCAGTCCAATCCCTAGGAATTACAACCCTCTTAATGCAGAGTGGTGTCTTGACTGTGTCAATAACGGTTTTACTACATAACTTCAATACCACTGAAATTTACAATTCAATTCATCTAGATAGCAACAGGAATCGCAGTGACTGAAATCCAGAACATGAGCACTACCTGTGCGTGGGACCCCAGTGGTTTCCTGCTGGATGAAGACAGGAGTGCTCTCCTGGTTTTCTTCCACTGCGTAGATGCTGATGTTGTACTGAACCCCTGGCATCAGGTCACTGAGAGTTACAGAGGTGGCAGTGTCGGGCAGGTTGAGCTCTGTGCTGCTGCCTTCCACAGAGGGTACGTAGACAATCCTGTAGCCTGAAGCAAGAGAAATATGTAATCCTCAGCACAATCAGCAAGCACAAAGAATGCTAGAAATGAGGGCTGAACTGATCTCCCTACTGAGCTTTGATAAAAATAGTCCTGAACTTCAGCAGGACCTGTGGCCTGCCTGTGCTCACGTCTCATCTACAGACCACACACTGCCACCACCTTCCAAAGCACAATCTGACCCGGGTTAGCATATTTCTGAGGTCTGACCTGTGGATTCCGGCATGTACAGTTCACTGTGGGGTAGTTTGGATAACAGATACAAATATAAGGGCTTTTTTTAATTTAACACAAATCCAGAAGGAATTGTTTTGCAACCAGCCTTCTGAATTGCTTGGTTCAATCACTGAAGCCAAGCAAATGCTAAACTGCCCATGTGCTTTCCAGCTGGTCTCTCAGACTGGGCAGAATTTTGCACTAACTTTGTCCCAGAGTTGTATCCCATTTTTTTTTTTTCACCTGCATTTCAGATTCTACCAATAATGCAGAATAGGTGCACTCCAATTGGACAAACCTGTGATTGGAGCCTGTGGTCTGCTCCAGCTGATGACAATGGATGTGTCATCCACACTTTCCACTGTGTGGTCAGGAGGTGCATCGGGAGCTGTTTAAGGGAATAAACAGAGGAGGACAGCAAGTGTGAGGATAAGAGGTAACAAAAAACTCTGGAGCAAACAGTAACGACAGCTTTCTAAGTGCAGCAAGAGCCACCCACACCTACCGGTAGTCTGTGAAGTAGACAGGATCAGGTTCTGCTCTCCTTCTTCAGAGATCTGATAGACATTAACAATATACTTGCGACCAGGAAGCAAGTCAGGGATGTTGACAGAAGTGGCTGTGCTTGGAAGATCTGAGGAAGGCAGGAGAGAAAAACTTGTTTTAGCAACTTCATCTTCTTGCTTTCTCTCTAAATTAAATAATTGAGATGTCTGTTCTAATCTGGGCTGAAGCACAGTCCTCCTGCAATAAAACAGTTTTTCTGCACTGCCTTCGGTTCACCTCAGAAGAGTTGTGTGGCAAGTTAGGACCAGCAACCAAGGGCAGCAAGGCTTGATGGGGGATATGGCAGGGCAGCTTGAGCAGCAGCCCCCTGCACACTGCAGCCAGCACAGCTGAACACTCATTTCATACCCTGCCTGTTGCATTTTCAGTACAGAAATATATGGAAAAACTTTCACATGAATAGGTTATGTGGAAACACTGACTCACAAGTGAAGAAGAATGACATTATGAGGGCTGGTGAACTTCTCTCCCTGCTCCCAGATGTCCACCTACGTGCCAGATGTAGAAAGTTCCCCAAGAAGCAGTTCCTTGCTGGCCAGACTGAAGCCAAGCATCTTAAGGGAAACTGGGGGTTGCCTTTCAATCTGCCTGTAAACCTCTGCCTGTAGACAGATGAGCTCAGGAGCTGCTTCACAGCACAGCTCAGCTGTCTGGGCAGAAAGAAAGGTGGTGACAGTGCTGGCAGTCCCCATGTGAGCCACTTCTGCTCAGTGTCCAAGCCTGTGAGTTCAGGGGGCCAACAGTCCAGGGAGAATTATTAGGTCAGGAGATTGCTACTCTTTTTGTCATGTTCTTCTATCGCACTCATGTCCCAATAACTATTAGAACCTCAAATATTTGAGGTGAGATACTGCTATTACCACTGTTAAAACAGGAAATCAGTAAAAAGAAGTTAGGATGAAATTAGATGTGGTACAAGTGGTCTAGAGCAGATGCTGGAAAAGCAGTTTCAATTCCCATGTCTGAGTCCAGTGCCTTTAACCAGTTTCCCAGCTCAGCTGTCATATTGTCAAAGATGAGAAAGATTTGATCCAAACAAAACAACTGACAGAGCAGACTAGAACATGAGATATCCATGAGATAACAAGCAGCCAAGAGAGGGCATTTTGGGAAAGGTTTCTCTCTGCCCATTCTGATGGAAGGACAAAGGTATGCTAAAGGAAATTAGCCAGGAGGCAGGTTCAAAAAAACAGATTTGGTTCTCTTCTTATCTGCACTGCTGCTCACTTCAGGATGCTGTGGAAGCCAGTAACTTTACATGATTTTAAAAGGAAGAAGAATGGAGTAAATTCATGGAGATGAAAAGAATAATTACATCTACCCAGAGTTATTATTCATCCACCACTCCTGGCTCAGGCAGTTTTCCTCTGTAGAATTCTGGGACAGTATTCTGAGGGGATATTGCTATATACTTGCCCTGTTCTTTTACAGCAATTAATG
The DNA here is from genome assembly GCA_013400655.1 of Mystacornis crossleyi. Lineage (NCBI taxonomy): Eukaryota > Metazoa > Chordata > Aves > Passeriformes > Timaliidae > Mystacornis > Mystacornis crossleyi. The sequence goes on along the minus strand of VYZQ01006282.1, from coordinate 8,823 downwards.
CAGAAAAGACAATGAACTAAGGGATTTTTTAATCTGAGCTGGTCCTGCCACTCTCAGTAGGATTCAGTTAGGATATGAAAGACAGGGAGAAGCTCAGATGTTTAAACCAGCTCTACCGCCTGCCACAAAACAGTGATGCACTGTGAGCAATGCTTTGGTCTGGCACCCTCCAATTTTGTCTCACCAAGGTACTGTGGTTCATCACCCTCCTCGCTCAGCTCATACTCAACACGGAATCCAGAAACGGTGTCCGAAGCAGAAACCCAGGAGACAACAAAGCTGTTGGACGTGATTTCAGTGACGGATTCTGAAGTAGCAACCACGGGAGGAAGAAGAGTTGTCTCTCCTGAAACAGTGTTGCCTACAAGACAGAAGAAAGAGAGGCTGCATTAAGCATCACTACTTTTGTGTTAACTGGGATGCACGAAGCGAGGACTTGGGTGAAGGAGATTAGGTTTTCCTGGATTCAACTCACTTGTCACTGCTGTGGTGCTGGTTGTGGTAAAATCAAAGCGGGTGACTTCTTTGTGGCCATACTGCTGGACGCTGATGAGTTGTCCCTCATATATCACACCAGGCTTCAGGCCTGAGATGGTGTAGGAGTTCCGGTGGCCAGGAATGGTGGCTTCCTTCCACTGCCTTCCAGAGTTTTTCTGCAAGAAAAGGACACTCAGATAGCAAGAGACTCCCTAGACTGCAAGCAGGGGAATCTAGTGACCTAACCTGCTGTGTTGTTACTAATCACTGTAATACTCAAACACAGGTACGACTTGAATGGCTTTAATGCACAGACAGAATCAAGTTATAGGAGGTGAGAAAAGTATGCCAAGAAGCAGGACTACTGGCACTGAGTTATTAGGTTTTATGGGAGTAAACTAAAAACAACCTAGCTTTGAACTTTACCCTTTAAAAGGAGCATTTTTTATTACAAACTCAACTCATTCCTTCATCAAAAGCACAGTAAGGCATGAAGTAGTGGCTGGAAAATATATATTTGAAGGCTGTTCATAATAACACTCTAAGCCATCATCTGAAAACAATATACAGAAAAGTTCTTCCCTTCTACCCTGTGCTTGAACTCTATGGGAAGCTTTAAAATAATGCTCCATCCTCTGAGGTTTGTACTCCACTGCTTTAAAGTCCATTTCATTCAGGCCTTCATCCAAGATACACTGAAGTCAGTAAAAAGACTTGAGTGCCTTGAATGGCTTTGGATCAGGGCCTTTATTGTTCTCTTAATAACAGGCAGCATTGAGGTACTTATGCTCTTAATCATTAAGTGGTCTTTTGTGAAGCTATACTCAGGGGAGCTGGAACACAGCTCATCTGTGCTGATCAAACCAAATCATTCCTCACAGAGGAATCAGCCAGTGAGCAGTGGTTAACCAGTTCTGGTTTAGACTTTGGAGAAGATGGGAGTGACTGTTTATTTAATCCTACACTGAGCTGTTTATGACTTCATATCCTACTCGTTTTTATCTCCTCATTAATAGAATAAAATGTATCCCAGTTGTCTCTGGATATGCATGTTACTAAAACAGCATTTCTTTGGATGAAGAAGGTTCCACAAGGATTTACATTCCTAAGGTAAGGAAGGATGTAAACTTGTCTGCTTGCTGTACTGGTGCTATGTTTAATAAAATAGCACCTTATGAACACAGCAGGCAGTGAAGTTTGAGCAGGAAAACATTAAGTGTTTATAGAGCACTGGCTCTCTTTGATGCTCAAGAGTAGCTGTTGACCTCAACAGGACAAAGACACTGAATAAGCAGCTCAAATTTGCTGAAACTGTGTCAGCCACTTCTTTTAGACACCAGAAAAAGCCAAATAAAGTTCTCCTGATGAGCAAATGATGACAAACGTGGCACTCACCGGTCTCCAGCGCAAGATGTACTGTGTGATGTGAGATCGTTCGGGAGCATTCCACTGGATGGGGTGGGAGTTTGGCTGATTTGTACTCTCTGTGATGATCACCTGAACAGGTCCAGTTGACCCTGAAAAAAACAACTGCCAGTTTTAACATACTGGGGATGTTGTGGAGTCACCAAAAAGCAAGAAAGCTGCACGGCTCACCCAGTATTTCTATCCACGGAAAAATCAGTTGTATTGCCATTCTATCTCTAATGCTTCATTGCTACCTAGAAAACCAGTGAACCACAATATATTCTGTGGGGGAGGTAATGTGCACTGCTTGGGTCCATTTCCTGCAAGCTATCAATGAAATGGAAAATGGGAGAAGCCTAGTAGAGAAAAAGTCTGCAAAGCAAAGTCTTGTTGTTCAAAGAGATGGGGGCAACTTCTCAGCAACTGTTTTCATCATTAATATCATCTGCAATGGCAGCAGGGAAGCTGATTAAACCCATCTGCCAAATCCAGGTCTAATCATGCAGCATGGTGAGGGAAAATCCCTCATCTGACATTGAATACACACTGAAAAGAGTCACTAATCTACTATTTTACTAAATTTCTTAATCAGTTCATTTGAAACACTGAATTTTCATGACGCTGTGGAGGACTCCACAGATGGTAAGAGTTGTCTTCTGCACACAAACCCCACCAAAAGGGTTGGTGGAAGTCCTGAGACAAAACAGGCCCAGGAACCCATGAAAATACAAGTTCTGCAGCATCCTAATGCTTAAGACAACTGATTGCATTCAGCTAGGTCAGGCTCAGGCCTATTTTCTTCACAAAGCTCTCCAATAGAGAAGGACAGGTTTTATGATCCTATGGTTCTCCTTTCAGTCCCTCCCTGTCTCACCAGGGAGGTTTCACTGAACACTCAGCAGCACTGTCCTCATGTTAGTTCTCAGAAAATCCCAGCAAAGAGATCCCTGGAATCTGCAGGAAAGTGTTTTAGCCATTAAACAGCTGCACCCTCACCCCATTCCCAACGTTTCTAATAATAATTTATTTGGACAACCATGTAACATATATACCTGCTCCCCATTTAACAGCATTTCAAGAAGAAAAACAAACCTGTGCCCACAGGCATAAAATTTCAAAGCTCACCTAACCCCAAACCTACATTCAGAAACATTAGATTTGGTTTATTTACACATTTTCAGTCACTCTTGTGTCTAAAGCAGCCCAAAGCCCTGGTCTCCAGGCTAGAGGCATGCATATTTCACATAGCTCAGAGAGATGTTTGTTTAAGCAGTCTGAGGAGTCAATGAAGCTCAGCAAGCCTTAATACTTCATCTTATTCAGATTAAGACAGTGGCAGTTCCAGCCTTAAACAGGAAAGTAGAGAGGCTCCCCTTATGTTCTGTTCGGGTAACTGAAGTTGAACAACCAACAAACAGGCATTGCCCATCCCTATATAGAGTTCCTGGAACTGCCTGGACAAACAAAGAGTTCAAATATTTAATTTCTTTGGGGCACTGATCAGGAAAAACGTTTCATTCCGTGATGGATTTTGCTTCTGTAATGAGTGGAAACAGCAGGACTACACACATGAGTTTCGGGCCATATAAACTGAAGATTATACGTGTGATATCACTAAATACCAAGAGGTAATGTAAACCCGAGCTGTTGTGTGCACTGAGAGGCATTCTCTGAACAAACCCCGGCCTCAAGAATAGCTGCAAACAGCTTGGGCCCCGCTTTATAACTCCCTGACACCTGCTCGTGTCTGCCAAGGGACGGGGAGAATCTGTTCTGTTTCAAAAGAAAACCAAGAGGTGTTAGGTACAGAAACCTGAACATGTGAGGGGTGGAAAGCCAGCTTTCCTCAGGTCTTACTCAGCAGATGAGTTCATTTTCTGTTGGGTTTCTTACCTGGATAGGTCTGCAGAGGTTGGCAATGCCATTCTCCAATCCCACGGCCATAGCAATAGCACTGGTATCTGACCCCATGGACATACTTCTCCCAGGAGTCTCCAATTTGGTAGAAGGTGCGGGTTTCCGAGTCCTGGCACTGGTCTGAAGGCACAAGAGAGACAGTTCACCACTGTGTGTTACTGAAACCACAGCGAAGTATCTACAAAGGAAAGTCCCCACAGACTTTGGCACAAAGAAATGCAACACCAATGTTTATTTGCAAATACAGGTACATAAAGTGGTAACCGAACTTCAGTCTCAGACCAAGGTTCTTAACATAGCACTGTGTGTATTATGTTAGCTATTAGGGGGCTAATTCAGCTGTGATGCATTTCAGTGGGGTGTTCTTTCTAGAAAGAATTTCATCCACTCTGGAGCCCAGTTCTGCTCTGGCCAACTGAGTTCATCTCTCATCCAAAGCCAAACCATGCTGCTCTCCAGGAGATAGAAAGCAAAAATTCCTCCTGCCTTCAGCAGAATTAATTTATGCTTTAAAAGTCCCATGAATTTTCAGCAGAATCTTTCCAGATTTACCACTGTATAAACCAATGGGGGACAGATCAGATCCTGAAATCAGCTTAACTAGTGTAAACAGAGCACAGTACAGCACTTCAGTACACTTTCTACTCTGACAACTGCCTGTATGCCTGGTTCAATGGAAATTCTCAGTGAGAACCAGCATTATGCTTGCTTGGATAAATAAGAGCTTTGTTTAGGGAGAGCCAACAAAATTAAAACTTTAATTGCACCTATACAGATAACTGGCATCATCCCCCCCACCCCTTCCCTCAAACTAGTAATTTTCAGGAGCTTTACAATCCATGTTCCTTGAGTAAACATGTACAGATACTACTGTAAATACAGCAGAGCTTCACAACTAGTACCTTCTAATAGATTTTCTTGGCAATAGTGTGAAGCTCTCTCGGACTTGGTAACTGCAAACCAAAGCCAGGTCTTATCATCCAATCAAGGTTTGCTAGGGAATGGGGGGGAGGCAGAGGAGACGAAATCTCCTTGTTCCTGCAGAGAACCACGATGGTTTTAGCTGATCTCCAGAGCGCTATTAACACGTGTTCTCATCCTGAGCTTTCTCTCTTTGCCAGAACAAAGGGCAGCCAAAAAATCAATCCAAGGTAACTTAATATATGCTGGTCTCCTTCCTCAGTTCAGGGAGAAAATTGCAAAAGATTTTAGGATAGAGAAAGGCAAGAAAACTGATCCTAGTATCAGTGCTCAGCTGCATGTTTTATCAGTGTTCAGGCTGAGAACTCTGCTAAGCTGACAGCTCAGGTACCAGGATCTAGCCAAATCACCACAGCTGACTGCCCTGCTACCACAACCTGCTACACTTTAAAACAGATGCTTGCCACAATCATGATTCTTCTGTGGCAGGTGTGATAACCCAAGCTTACGTCCTTAAATTAACAAATGCCCTTTCACTTACCGTCCAGCAAAGCAGTGTTGCTTCTATTTTTGTATTTGCACAATTCAGGACAGAAAGTGGACAAAGACTGGGCCCAAACTCACACACCAGTTTCTCCATACCAGTTTGCACACAGCCACAACGGGCGTTTGGCTGTGGGGACAGCCAGTGACTCACCAACAGGATCACACTTCCATCTCCCCCGGCCCTGGCCAAAGCAAGTGCAGTTCAGCATGTGCCCCTCATCGTGACGCTTGTGGAAGGTCTGGTTCACATCATAGGTGATGCCATCCACAATGCACTGGTCTGGGGGAGAGAGCAGAAAGTTTCATCAGTAACTGGTCTAAGCATTAAGAGAGAACTCTTCTGCTTGGGACATCGTTTCCTCTGCTTGATCAGCACAGACTGACCATGACAAGCTCCATTCAAGCACAAAGGAGCCCTCCTGTAATCTGTGACCCTCACAGCGCTGCAGCACACGTCCCTGCACCTGAGTTCATCCATCAGTGTGCACAGAAGCAACACTTGCAGTAAAGAGGTCTGTAGGACACAACCCAGCTACAGAACTGCCTTGCTGTTCCTTCGGACAGATTCCACCTGTGAAGGATAATCTAAACCATCACACTGATTCTCCAACCACCTCCTCTGAGGAGCATCTCAACTGAAACTCCTCAGTGAGTACTGCCTCAAATCACTGGAACTTCACAAGGAGAAAAGAGCTGCTCCGAATTCATAAAGATACAGTGAAGAAGTACAACCATCCTCATGATGTTACTCTGTTGGGTATCTCTGCTACCCTTTGTAGAAATCTGAAGGCAAAGGCAGATCTATTACACACACAAGATGCTGCTGGTGCCTACCAGTCTACTCTTTCCTCAAAACATTGTAACCAGACCCCATGCTTTGGTACAATGGTATCACTATTAGGTTCAATGTCCATCTGGGATCTGGCCCAGAATTCCTAAAGCCAGTCTAATCACAGCAAGGAGCAGAAAGACAAAACATGAAAACCAACCCAGAAGCAAGCTGTTTTGTTAAGGGGGACCCAAGAGACCCAAGTTCAGTTCCGGAGTCAACTCTGGACCATCTGCTCTTGGGGAAGTGAGTCCAGGCTTTCATTTCCCATCATATTTTCCCACACCATGGGTACAGCATCAGGATAAAGCACAGAGTGCTCAGACTCTCCTGCAGGCGCCAAGGTCTGGCTGCTGTGTTTAAACAGTTCTACTCAGATAACCTTTGCCTTTTGAAAAAGCAAAGTATCTCTACCCTCTCCTCATCAAGGAAGACCACTTCAACTCCAGAATGAACTGCAGAGAACCACCGGTGTAACTGGAAACAGGAGTTGCACAGACCAGAACTTTGAGCAGTGCCTTTCTCACTGTTCTGAAGGAAACACATTAAAAAAACCCCTTCCAAAGCCCTTGAGTGAGCCTTTCTCTATAAATTATATCCCATTTCAGCAGTGGTGTTAAAGAGTCCTTTCTTGGCCTCTTGACAGCAACCCCCCTGCCTTTTCCAGACATGAAGCCAATGCTGTGAGCTAGCTGTAGGATGATCAAATGTCTGTGCTTTTAAGTCTTCTTTTTTTGGTACTGCTTAAGTACTTCTCCACTTGGACCACTCCCACAAATGAGTAAATAAATAATAAGAGTAATCTCCATGCTTTCCTGCCAGCTTTTCATATAGATTAGCCAGCAAAAGGCTAATCCAGCACAGAGGAATTGAAAATTTCACTGCAGAACAATAAAACAGAACAGCTCTGCTTTCAAACTTCAGACTAGTCTGGAGTTTTGTCTGTTCTTGAGGCAGGGAGGTGCCTACACTGAGCTCTCTGTAAAGTCACAGTGGTGCCAATTCCTAAATGTAGACAAAAGGAAGGAGGGATACCATGATCAAGATAGTCGAGGTTTCTTTCTGCTTGAACCTGTAAAGGCTGGAATATACTTTTCCAGCACATAACAAGGAAAAAACTTCACAGCTCCTCCAACTCCTTTTCTACTCCAGAGAGTAAACTGCAGTTCTTGAGCCTGGGCTCAAGCCCACAATGACAGAAAAGAACACCAATTTCTCCCACCTGGACTAAAGTGATGCTATCAACATGAAAATCAGTACCTCTGAGCTGAGAATAGGCAATGCAGGTCCATTCTCCACGGCCATTTCCGACACAAGTACATCTCATCATGTGGCCCATGTCATGCTGCTTATCCCACTGGTCCCCAACACGGTACATGACACCATCATTGGTTGTGCAGATTTCTTCATGGGCTGGGTGAGAAGAAAGCAAGAGGATATTTATGAGGGTAAAATTTACAAGATCTGCAACGCCCCTTCATACCACGTAGTGGTTTCTGCATCTTAACAAGGAAATTTTAAGCACCCACTCAATTTTAGGATCTCCAGCAGATGTGCACCATTTTGCACCAGCTGAGGAGCATGCCTACCACTGGCTTGTAGCAAAGGATCAATGAAAATTGCCTTCTCCTGGCATTGCCTAAATCTCTGCTAGAGGTGGTCAGTGGGGGGAAAAAAAGGACAAAACAAAACTTCAGAAATGCCTTAAGAGGCTTTGGGCTGGGACACAGCTCACTGGAAGTCATCAATAACTGACCAACAGAGAGGTCTTCATTTTCCAGCTCAAAGAACCACATACAGGTGCTCCATAACCCCTTTATGGCTCTCAGCCTTACCAGCCATGGGGCAGAACCCAAACTTCTGGTCAGCATCGTAGTTCTCGGTGGTTCCACACCACTTCATGTTGTCCCTCCGTCCCTCGGAAGTACAGTCGGTGTAGTTGCGGTTGTTGTACAGGAACGGGAAGTGGCACAGAGCACCATTGGAGTTGCCACCACGTGTCTGGACCAAAACTACAAAAATGAAAAGAAAATAGATGCAAATGCAGCCTCTGCACTCTCTCCTAGCATGGATGGAAGAGCTTGGAAAACAAACCACTAGCACTACTTTTTCCCACATGTGCCCTGTACATAATCCACAGGCCGCTTTTCTTAGCTCTAATTAATTCAGATGTGGAAACATAAGCTTTGCACAAGGTCAGTTCAGTTCAAGCTTTGCTTTGGAAGGAGCTGCAGAGCCAGCCATGGGAATTCCCGAGAAACAGGGAAAACCAAAGCTTACTGTGTTCAGGAGGTAGCTTTGCGGAGCTCTTCTCCCAGGGCCGAGGGAATGAAATAAACTCACAGCTCTCAGTATTTTCTCACTGAAGCTATTTCCCAGCAGTGCCCTTCAGCTCTAAGGGAAGCCTTCACCCTCAGGAAAGGGTTACACTTCAGTTATGTACAACAGGACAAGCCAAAACCTCTCTGCAGGCTGGAAGCTTCATGTTTTGCAAGCAGCAGTGGAAAGAGGGCTGTAATCTACCTGAACTAATCACCTCTTGAGCAACCCTGCTTCATAAATATTGGAGAACAAGAAGACATTTATTGAGATTTTTCTAGATGACATTTCTCTTTTCCACAGTGTATCATAAGAAGCGTCTCTAAAACTTGAATGTGTGCATGGACAGGGACAGTGTTTGGTTTTTGGTTTTGGGTGGGGGGCTTGGGGTTTTGTTGTTGTTGTTT
>VYZQ01006270.1:0-12360 GCA_013400655.1 Mystacornis crossleyi | reverse complement strand
GGGGACACAGACACAGCTCAGCTCATCCTTCGTCACACACATCTTCCATCCTCATCCACTCCTGCCTGCTTTCCTGTAGCAGGAGTGTTCTGGACCCCTTTTCTTGCTGCCACCCTCAGCAGGTTTGAGGTCTCACTCCTCTCCAGCTACAGATCCTTAGCTGCAGGGAGTGGGCTGGGGATCAATGGTGCCTTTAAATAGCCTGAACCAAAGCCTCTCTAAGCATCTGGCTCTGCCAAGCAGCGATAAAACTGCCTGGCTATAAGCTTTTCTATCCAAAAATTTAACATAAACATTACCAGATAAACTCTTCCCTTCCTTTCCAAGCAATGGAGGAAGGCAGTACCTGTCCTGCAAGGAAGACACTGCTGCCATCCACCTGCACAGCAGCTTTCATGTGAGAGGGTTGCTACAGCCCTGGCATCACAGTCCCAGATCTTGCACACCACGGGCCAGCACTGAGCCTGGGAACACCCTGAAGTATCCCAGCCATTTTTTGAGAGGCTGCTCTGGGAAGCCAGCCGGGCAGAAGATTGTGCTTAAGTGCTTCCCTGGCTTGGGACTTGTATTTACTAATAATCGTAGCTAATCTCTGCCTCATACAAGTCAGCCTGCACACACATCTTGTTTAAGCTTTTTAAGATGTGCTTTTGTTTACTGCAACCACCTCTGAGCCATCATTTTCTCACAAATGGCCTATGAATAATCAGTTACGTGCTATTAATGTTGTATGGCAATGTTCAGTGACAGAGGAGCAATGGAAATCTACTGGTCTTCAAAGGAAAACCTTGAATAACCCCATGCAAATCCAAGTGTTTTCAGCCTGCTGCCAAGGCTATGAATATTGCAGATATTACATGTCTTTGTATGGTATTTGTTAAATAATTAAGATCGGGGAAGAGACTTTAGCCTAAATGGCTGCTTGGAGTTGCAGCATTAGAGACTTGCAAAATTGTTGCTGGAACCCGCAAACACAGGTTTGCTTTTGGATCCAATCTCTTAACATTTTGTATAGGTTAGGAAGCTGTTTCCCGAAGATCAAGTACAGGTTACAGCTCATCCTACCCAGAGCTGTGAAGAGAAAAAGGAAGGAAGAGACAATGAATGGACAGTGGAGTCCTATTGGGCCAAGAAAAACCAAGTGTTCTTGGGCATCGTCCTCGATGAATTTTTACATTGTGCAGGAGGCGGTTATAGACTGGGATTTTTTTGAAATATCCTCAGAATTCCTTGAGCTGGTACAGAGGAAAGTTCATTTTCATAGAATCATAGAATGGTTAAGCTTGGAAAAGACCCTTAAGACCATCAAGTCCAACTGATAACCCAGCACTGGCATGTTCATCACTAAACCATGTCCCAAAGTGCCACATCCGCAATGGCTTTTGAGCACTCCGGGGGTGGTGACTCCACCTGTTCCAATGCCTGACCACCCTTTCAGTGAAGAAAATTTTTCCAGTATTAAATCTAAACCTACCCTGGTGCAACTTGAGGCCATTCCCTCTTGTCCTGTCACTTGCTACCCAAGAGAAGAGCCTGATCCCTGCCTGACTGCACCCTCCTGTCAGGGAGGTTTGGAGAGTGAGAAGGTCCTCCCTGAGCCTCCTTTTCTCCAGGCTGAACAACCCCTTGACTTAACCCCTGGACCAAACTCCTTGCCCTCCTGTCCCCTGCCTTTTGCTCTGGACGATGCAGTCCCTTGGTGCCTCCTGTGAAAACCACACAGGAGCTGCTCAGCTCCATCAGTGCCCTGGAGAGGAGCTGCAGGATGGTGCCAAGCCAAGATCAATCCTGTGTCTAGCAGACTTTCATAGACTCACGGAATAATTTGGATTGGAAGTGACATTTAAAGTCCATCTAGCCAACCCCTGCAGTGAGCAGGTATACTTTTCACTAGACCAGGTTGCTCAGAGACCTCTCCAACCTGGCCTTGGATATTTCCGGGGATGGGACATCCACCAACTCTGGGCATCCTGTGCCAGCACCTCACCATCCTCATCATAAAAAATGTCTTCCTCATTTCCAGACTGAATCTACCTCCCATTAGTTTAAACCCATTACCCCTTGTCCTATTGTCTTTTCAAAAGACTGTCCCCATCAGTATTTGAAGCATTAAATTCAATGGCAGCTGAATCCTCATCCTTTGATGAGTTGTACGAAAAGATCTGGCTCATGGGATCAGTTGAAGCCATGGCTGGCTGGTAGAGCACCTTCACAGCTTCATGTTGGGGTTTCAGGTGTGAGGGCTGCTGCCAACACCCGGGGGATTTTCACACATGCTCAGGAGCAGGCAGGAAAAATGAACTCTCTCTGGCAACTCCGTATGGTTTTGTCTTTCCCATCAGCCATCTCCTGGGAAATGGGCTCCATCCTCCCCCACCTGCAGGCTGCTGGGAGAGCAAAAGCAACTTCCAGAAACCCAAATCCTGCTGCAAGGCCAAAACCCAGCTCAGGCCGACCCCTGCTGGTGCTGCAGCCCCTCTAAGCAGGGGAGAAGTCCCCGAGGACAGCAGCAGCCCCAGCCCACTGCACTGCTCCGCCAGGCTCTGACTGTTTTTTTCCTGCAGTCACCTTTGGGCTCTGGCAGTAATCTCGAAGCATCTGCTCCAAATCATCCAGGATTACAGGAATTAAAAAAAAACCCAATTAGAGACCCAGGGTCCTGCAAGCACAAATCCGTTTAGCCCTAATCCAGGCTGCTGCCCCTTCCCAAAAGGCAAAGGGATGGTCCTCGGGGGCTGGTTTTTGTGTACTCCAGCAGAATCTCCTCTCCTCAGCCTGAATTTACCCATTTTTGCCCCAGCAGTAGCACCAGGGGACCGCAACAAGTGGGGAAATAGTGCACTTGGTTTTGGGCTCTGAAATCAGCTGCACAGACGGGAGGGTAGTGCCAGCCTCTTCCCCTGGGCACACTCAGAGGCACTCCCAGGGGACTGTGGATGAAAAGAGGGGTGCAAACACATCTGAATGTGCTACAGGGCCTGTCAGGGTCTGGACACCAGGCAGTAGCTCCTCCACACCTTGCTCACCATCATGGCTATTCCTCTGTGCCACCACGGCCACCCTCAGGGCTCTGCTATGCTCTGCACTCAGCATGGACTGGGACACCTGCAGTCCCACACTCACTTTGCTGGCAATTCAGTGAGGAAATGCCCTTCTGAGATAAGACACAGAAACTGGAGTCTTGCAGTAGAGTGAGGGTGGAGACTGAAGATCCATTAGGGGAATGTCTCCTTTCCTTTGAAATCCCCTCTCTTTCTTTCACTGCTATTAGGGTCTTCTCCAGCTAGTTAAACCTTTCACCTGCAGCCCTAAACATCTAAGATTAAAATGCATTATCCATGGAGTGTCCCAGTGTGCCCATAAACTCTGTGGATAGCCCATTTTAATCAACACTGGATCCTTCCCATGTACAGTGGCCTTTGTATCTGTTTGTAAACTTTACATCCAGAAGACACCCCTATGGAAAACAGTCAGTGCTTTCATTGTTAATAACTGAATGGGAGAATTTTTGAATTAATATTCAAGAACTCAGGGGGTTTACATGGTTCTAAGAGATGGGTGACTGTTACAGCAGGAGAGGAACAATGCGTTTCTTTGCTTGCTGTTTTTCTTACATGTGATGTGAGAAAAGGTGCTCACAGCAGAATTTCCAGACAGGTGATGCTGTGACAATTAGCACCATGTTTAGGTGTGCTGAGACACGAGATGCTCTAGGTGGTAAAATCTTTCACAGTTCAAAGGGAGGTTCACGGGTGGAAAATCCTTTTCTGTCTCAAAAAGTCCCTCACTGTGGGGTTCCTCCCAGGACCGCGGTGTTCTGCTCTTCTGGCATCTTCTCCTGCTGCCTGGCCATGTTCACTGCTGGGTTTGGTATGACAAGGACAGATGGGGAGGTGTGTAGTGTTAGCAGAGGGGTCCACGTTGGTGCTGGGTCTTTCCGGGAACCTCAGTGGGGATTAGATAAGCTCCAGAGAGATATGGGGAGAGGAACTGTCCAAGGGTGATGGGAGAAGGCTGGAAAAGAGAAGGAGCAGAATGGAGGGGACCATGGGGGTTGAAAAGATGCTGAAGCAAAGAGCATGTGGACAAGGGAGGGTTTGTGATGAGCAAACAGACACTGCAGGGTAGAGGATCCACTATGAGAACACCAAGTACTTCCTCCAAGTGCTTCAGACTTGCCCCAAATCCTGTTGGTTTTGGGGTCTGGTGCCCCTAATGCCTCAGTGCTGCAGGGATCCCAGTGCCCTGGGTGGCACTCTGAGGGTGTGAGGGTGTGAGCTGGGGCTGTGGTGGGGCCACAGCTGTCCCATGAGTGTGGACAATGTCAGGATGTCTGTGTGCTTTGTCCTTGTGGGACACCAGAGCCATGACTAACCCACCATGTCAGCATAGCCCTCAGCTCACAGACTTCTGCGTTCACTGACTTTTAGTAAAAGCTTTGTCAGTCTGATGTATCCCTGACTTAAAGGTCCATCCATCAGCTTCCTTGGAACCTGGAGCTTTCATCCTGTGTTGGTAGGAGATGCCAGCTAGATATGATCAGTCTTGACTTGTTAAGAACTGTATCAGTTGAAGAAGTCTCCTTGTGAATAAATATTTGCAAGATAAAAAATACAGGTAGCTCATTTTTCTAAGACCAGTTTCTGAAACTTCTCTGAGACAGAAATGAGAGAGAGGAATAAGACCACACAACACCCAGAGCTGTGTGCTTCTTCTATCCCTCACAAAGGTGTTGGCAGTTGAAAATATTCCTGGACTTCTGCGTGATGGATAATTTTAATTTGACTGGGTTTGTGGATGCCCCATCCCAGGAAGTGTTCCAGGCCAGGTTGGATGAAGCTTGGAGCAACCTGGGATAGTGGAAGGTGTCCCTGCCTTTGGCAGGATGTTGGAACTGGGTGGCCTTTCAAGTCCCTTCCAGCCAAAACCCTTGTGTGAGTCTCTGATTTTATCCACTTTGATACCCATCAGGAGAGTTTCCTTCTGGCTCCAGAAGAGAAGCTGTAGCCCATTTCCCCAAGGTCCAAGGCAGTGAGAGGTACTCTCTGGATTTTCTTAAAGCCCAGCAGCCCAGCCTCTTCTGAATATACAATGCAAAGTTGCAAGGGTGGAAAGAGACTTCTCTTAGGTTCTGTTGTGCAGTTTGCTACAAAGTTTTTAATGTCCAGTTAATTAAAGCCCTGAGAATTGTCTCATGCTGTTGTTGCAGGATCTGATCTCATGGTCACTGAAGTCAAGGAGAACCTGTCTTCTGGTCTTAAGATGTGTTTAGTTCTGGCTTGAATTGGTAGCGAGATGCAATGTAGATCTCAGCAATTAATACTGAAGGAAGATTGTTTATTTATTTATGCAACAAATAATTAAAACCATTCTATTAAAGAAATGAAAGAAGCAATTCATTAATTACACCTACTTTACAGTGTAACGAAGGAATCACTCTGCTCCATCACTCTTGGTGTCTTCTGGTACTTTGTGCTGCCAGGCATTTCATGTCTTCTCTGAGCCTTGCTCTCATGGCTTAAATAAATATTCTGTAAGTGCAAACAGGATCAGCAATGCCAGCATGAGCAGCTGGGCCAAGGCACTGGGCCAAGGCACTGTGCTCTCACGTGTGTGTGCTTGGAAGGTGAAACTCAGAAACCTCACAGTGGCTGGGTCAGTCCCGTAACACAAACAAACCCAAACAGACAAAATGCATCCCTACAACCCCATGTATGTAGTGACACATGGAGGTGACATGTGAACAGCAAGCTGCAATGCCTGGAAGGCTGCGAGGGCCTTGGCAAGGTGACTTATTCGTAACAAAGCGCAAGAAATTGTTAAAAGCAATAAAGATATCAAGTGAAAATTGTGCTGCAGCACTGCTGAGAACAGCCTTTCTTCTGTCACCCTGTCCCACAAAATGTGGGTATGATCCTGCAGCCCCTCGATGCTTCCTGGCACCACAAACGTCCCCCTGACTGCAGCAGGACTGCGGGGATGCTGGGGACTGCTGGTCCTGAAGGTGACTGTGCAGGATCAGGGCAGCACATGGTGACGGATCAGGTGCAGGAGAGCAGAAAAAAAAAGGCATTCTTGATGAAATAGTTGAAGCAGTGAGGATTTACTGAACCAATGTTACACTGTCCATGCAGCTTGCTCAGTTTGCTGTTGCTAGCAATTCAGATATTGTCCAAGCTGTCCTGCTCATCAGTGCATGAACTCTGAAAACACTTAGCCACTACCAGCTCTGTGCATTATTTCAGCTGGAAGAACCGTGGTAGGTAAAGCAACGATGATGGATCTAAACGATAATAAAGTCTCCCTGTTGAAAATTTAAAGTGCTATACAACTATTTTTAGTGACCTCTCCAGCTGAGATAATGCAGAAAGCTAACTAGATGTGAACATCCATCTTAGACGAATTGATTCTTGCAGTTTGCAAACCAAGGTGAACTGCAGAAGGTTAATGTTCATGCTCCAGTACAAGAGATACCAGCTAGATGAAAAGTTGTAGGCTGCACATGTAAAGTAATAACCTATTCAATGGCTAATGTGGATGCAATGGTCTTTTTCTTCCTCGAGCATGTTTATTTCCGTAATGGACATTTAGTTTAGACAGAACACTAAGAGCTCCCTCAGTCGCAGCCTCCTCCCTCTCCTCCCTCTGTGTGTAGATGTGTGTGATGTGTGTGGGCATGAGAGAAGAAGAATCTGGTTTTGATTAGGAAAGTGAACATGCAAGCATTCAAGCATGGCCCAAACCTAAGATTTTGGGTCAGCATTTTCAAATTCAGGCTCTTAAAATGAGGCAACTGCATTTTGTGGCTTCCTAAATAAAAGAGCTGAGCACCAGCAGCTCTCTCTCTGCAAGGAGATGGAGAGCACTGGGTGCCTTTGCAAAATACAGCATATATTGCAAAATGCAGCACATATTCCAGGGCTGCTACAGCAAATTCTTTGCTTCTCAGAGCTCATTTATCTCAGAAGGGCTCCATATCCAGCAAACCAACCTGCTGCCCTGCCCCTCCAAACCCTCAGACAGCAATTAGCAACATCAGTAAGTAGTAGAATAAATATTTTGTCTCTAAAAAAACAAGCTGCAGGCAGAGCATCTCATTCACTTTACTCTGAGACTGAGCGACAAAACTTAATTTTTTATATTTCATTTGCTTAAAGCCTCAGTCCAACAAACTCTTAATTTTGAGATGAGACACTTGAAAGCCAATGTGTGATGAAGGATGGATGAAAGGCAAGACCTGATGTTGGTAAACAACCATGTCCATCGAGTCCAGTGCACACCAAGGATGCCACTGAGAGTAAGATTTTTAGCAGAATTCCTGTGGCTCATCTCTTTAGCAAAGAGACAGTGATTTTCCATCAGAAGCAAAGCCTAAGGAAAATTGCAGAAAACAGCTAAAACTCTGTAATAGGAATGTTTATTAGCATAGAATAACAATAAATTAAATAATAACTGCAAAAATAACTTTAAAAAAGTTGAAAAATAATGAGATCCACCAAGAAGCCATGAAGTTTGTGCTCTTAAGTAGTAATGTGGCTCTAGTATTGCTTCAAGAGCCATTCCCTGCAGAAGACATCCCAGCACTGGAGCCCTGAAGTCCTTCTGACCCACGAGTGACCTGCCACATGAGTCTGCCAGGAAACACTCCAGCAGTTTAAGCTTAACAACCAAATTGGTTTGCATCACTCCTTCAGCACTTGGGGCTCTCAGGGGATAAAAAGGATCACCGACTGAGTGGGAACAATACTCACAGAAATCAGCTCTGGCCTCAGGAGTCCCCTCTCGCTCTGCGGTCAATAGGCAGAGGCGAGCCTTGGCAGACAGTGAACTTGGTTAGAGAGCTGATCTTGGTTAAAACTGCCTAGATCTCCTTGCTGCTAAGGACAGAGGGGGAGGAGGGTGGGGTTGGCTCTCCAGGCAACAGAGCCAGATTGACAGGGCTGGATTACTGCACCAGAGTGGGATTAGGCACCCTGAGTCACCTACCTGAGCACTGCTCTCTCCCACTGACCACACGGCAGTCCCTGGAGATCAACCCCCTCCACATCAGTTTTGGGGACATCTGTCCCCAAGGTGACTCCAGGGACGGGCTGCTGACCTGCACTAATGGAAGGTGTGGTAGAGAAAGTGGTTGCAAGCCAAGGTAATTTTGAAGAACAAACTATAAAGTCTTCAAATTGACTTAAGAAATGACCTGGCCTGAAGAGCGGTTTCCGATATAAATGTCCTGATAGAGATGTTTATGAGAAGGCTTTTTTCCCAGCCTGCAGACAGTGATTTGCTCCCTGGGGAATGGTTGTGTGTTCCTGTGTTTCTTACAGGTGCCTGTAAGACACTGGAGCTGTGTGTCCCTGAGTGTGACTGGTTCAGTGTACATTTAATGGGGAATTACCCTCCCATAAAAAGTTCCAAGACGGACGAGAGCTCTCGTTCCGTCCTCAGTTACCTTGGCATTACAATTACGTGTTATGAAGGCATTTCAAGAATTGCTTCTGAAGAAGTACATGCATTTCAGTGGGTGAAATTGGGAGGATCGGGATGGCTTTGTCCAGAATGGAACCACTAAAGGCACTGAAAGAAGATTCAGAGCAGAAAAAGGCTTCCAGACGAAAAAATCAAGTCCTGCTCTCCTGTTGTAGAGCTCTCTGTTGAAATCAACAGGTCTTGAAGAAGAGAAGGTAGTGCTGGTTTAAAACTTCATGCTTGTCCTGGACAAGCCCCAAATAGTGTGTCACTGGGGTTACTATGGAGTTATTGAAAAAAGGCTGAGAAGCTTGTTGCTGATCGATACCTGTGTGTGCACGCAGATCTCAGCGGTGTCTGTTTATCTCTTAGAGACTCTACTCTGAAACCTTTATCCAGCTTTTGTGGAGTTTTCAAAGGGGTTGAACTCCTGAGACTCGTGCAAATAAGATGTGGGTGCTCAGGACAAATAGATGTTTCTGTTCTGCTCCTACCTCTAGATTATGACAACCTCTCTTCTCACATCTTTGCTTAATATTAGACTGCTACAAAAAAAGAAAAGAAAAAAAAGGGACTATCAAGAGGAACAGCTTTAAATGGAAATAAAGAGATGTATCTAAATCCTTTAGGCTGTTTGGGATGTCTCAAGTGATTTAGTCTGGCTGTATCTGTACATTAAAGCATATGAGGGCACTGAGGTTCATCACTTATCCTATTAAAACGTTAGAAGAGTCCCTGGCTTGGGTTTGCCTCGGACCAGGCAGAGCTGTCTCCCACGATCCCTGCGGAAGAGCTCAGTAGCTAGCATGGCATGCAGAGTTTTTCCCATGAACACAGCCACATTATTGGGAGGGTGGGGGAGCTGAAAATCACAGAGCAGTGCCCCCACCAGCAGGCAGCAGTATCAGGACAGGTCATTTACAAACGCGGACACGGCAGAGCATCTTCCTGCTCCATGGCAGGTACAGTGACAATAAAGAGATAAAACCCTGCCAGGCGTTTTCCAGTCAGGAGTGGGCGCTGGATGAAGGTGTGCTAGGGAAAAGAGAGACTACCCCATAAGTCTGGTCTCCATATGGACACCCTCCTGATAAGGCTGTCCTAGTCATCTGAAAAGGAGCTGCAAATCCAGATTTTGGGAATGGTGAGCTGCAAGTCTTGTCTGACACCATTTATTCGGCTGCATGATGTGGAAGAAGTCCTGGAGGTCCCATCAAGCCCCTCCTTGGGCATTGCTGGAAAGGAGATGCTTTTCCCTCAGCAGTAAGTGGGGAGGGTGAAGATCTCATCCCACCCATGCTGGGTGTCAGGGTCACCCACAGAAGGGGGTTTAGCTCAGCACTGCTGGACAATCCCAAGATACAAGACAAATCCCCTGGGTTTTACCCCTTACAGTGAGAAAAGAGACTATAAAAGGAGAGCACTTGGTGTCTGGTATCATTTTTAGGATTTCTGGGACAGAAATAGTGGAAACAGTGGTGAGGGCTGATGCTCTGGGCTGACTCCAGTGGGATGGAATGGCATCAGCACTGCTAAGTGTAAGAAGAAAATTAACAAAGTGTGGAGGATTATGGGGCAACAGTGCCTCTCTCCCACCTCTGGGAAGAGGCAGAGGGGACAAATATGTGAACCCACTTTGCTTTTACTCAGTTTGAAGCTGGAAATTTCCTTCCAAACTGTATTTCTTGCAGGGGAAGGTGTGTGCCAGAGAGGCCTATGTCACAGGTCAGAAGGCGGCAGGATTAAAACGAGCTCTCTAGGGAATTTCTGCAATTTTTGGGGGAGTTTAGGCTGGATGCAGCTAGTGATGATGGAAGGGAAGCCTTTTCCTGGCCTTTGACTGGGGGTCTTGTAGCCAGTCCTGACAGAAGGGAACAAAAATCCACGGGCTTTTTCTGTTCCCCTGGTGCCAAAAGTAAATGCTGATAGAGTGCAAAGTGCTGTAAGCCTCGAAGGATCTAAGATGAAATGTCTTCCCTGGATTCCCAGCTAGGTCTCACCCTCTGGGCCCCCTTCGTGGGGGCACACCAAGGTCAGCCCAGAGTTCCGGCTCCTTTGGGGTGCTGGGGCTGCAGGGTAGCCTTGGGGAAGGGACAAGGGAAAGGACAGGTCAAAGTTTGGCAGCTTCTCCACCCCGCGGTGCCCTTTCCCTCTGGCCTCTGATGCCTCCATCCTCCTCTCCAGCAAACACGTGGATCTTCTGGAGAAGAAAGAAGTAGCAGAAACATGGACAAGCCGGTGCCTGGCATTGCTGAGAGGCGGGGGCAGACGTGGCTGGGGAGTATTATGCTCTCTCTCACGGTATTACCCCAGCAGCGGCCAGGGGTAACTGGATCTGAGAGAGTCTGATCCTCCCAAGCCTTTAATTGGATGCGTGAAACGTCCAAAATGCGGCTCACTCTCCTGTTTTCCGCAACTATGACACACACGGGCTCTTGTCTCACAAGGGTGTTTCCACCTGAGGCCAGCCCCTTCTTGCATCTCCCACCACCCAGCTCCAGGCCAGCAAGCCAAAGCTGACCCCTTGTACAGGAGCCCTCCCAGCCAAGACAAGCGCTGGTGGCAGTGCAATATTCGATTGCAGATATCCAGACACCCGCCTTTTTCTGTTCTGCAAAGGAAACACCGTGTTGGAAAAGGGGCAAAAGTCAGTGGCAGAAAAAATAGTAAAGAGTCCCTTTTGTGGGACTGGGCTGTGGGACAGGGATGGGATGAATGCTCTGCAAGGCTTGTGCAAACTGGAGCATGAGGATGGGCGTGCAGGGAGCCCCTACATGGGCCAGGCAGCAGCTGGGGCAGTACCCCCGGCCTGGAGAGGCCGGTGTAGCTTTTCCATGGCTCTAACATACCCCAGCCCTCCCTCCACCCCAGTTTCCACTGCAAGCAGCAGCAGTTCTCCTCTGCAGTGTTGGACTGCGACAGTGCTCCCTGGATAAGTGGCCTTCTGTCCCCAGCTGCACTGGGGCCAGGCTCTCTCCCCAGCCTGTAAGCCTTTTGCTTTTTCCTTTTTCGTTGTTGTTGCAAGGAGTTTTTCTGGGTTTGGTTTGGGGGTTTTTTGTTTTGTTTTGTGAGGGTTTTTTGGGGTTTTTTGTTTTCTTTTTTCTCTCTTGCAAAATCAGTTTACAGACAGCTCACTCATTTTCCCCCCTTGCAAACTTATTAGGTATTCAGCCCTGTCGAGCACTCGTAAGCATCTTTTGTCCCAGGGAGGGCTGGAGACCCCTTCATTAGCAGTGATTACTCTGAGCAGTTTGACAGCCTCCCAGCCCGCTTACAAGACTTTCCCATTCAGCCCTGCCCGGAGCTGCCCTGCTTCTCAAAAGAAACGGAAATATTCGAACATTTCTCCCCCCTCCCCAGCTGAAGAGAGGAAAAGCTGTTTCTCTTCTCCGCCTTCTCCATTCACTTCACTTTTGATACAATATTTTCCTTCCTTGTTAAACTGGAGGGAGAGAGGTCAAGGCAGACTTTTTAGTGACCCTTCTCGGAGCGTTTTGTTTAACGTAAATACAAGCTCCTTCACTCTTACCGCTTATAATCATTATTATTTTTAAAACAACCAGAGGCTCGGGAGGGTGACGGCTTCGGCTGATCTTTAGGGTAAAAAAAAAAAATGCTGAAAATGCCAGGGGAAGGGCATTCACTTTCAATAAGGAAAGGGAAAGGTCAGAAGGAAAAAAAACAAACGGGTGGACGGGGTGGGGAAACCGCGGTTTCTTATTTTGGGTCTTATCGGTCGAACCAAAAGCGCCGGCGCAGCCCCACGGCCCTGGCCCCTGCGGAGCTCCGGCGGGGAAGAAGCGGAGCAGGAAGACGCTCGGTTCTCCCATTCTCCCACAGCAAGCAAGGCCGGGCAGCGGGGCTGCTCTTCCCACGGGGGCTCCGTGCTCCTTTCCC
>VYZQ01006262.1:0-11658 GCA_013400655.1 Mystacornis crossleyi | reverse complement strand
TAAAAAAAAAAATATTAAAAAAATCAGCAAAACTCCACACCAAAACCTGGGTGTGAACATTTGCTGTTCTCACAGCACTGAGCGTCAAAATTCCATGCTCACAGTTCAGAACATATTGTCAAAGAGCTGCTTCTTCAGAGAGCCAAGCCTGTTGTAGCATGAAGAGGAAAAAAATAGAAAATCTCAATTGACAGGGTTTTTTGCCTAGATTTCTCCGTAATAAAACTGGAATTACACTTTCCAAACTTGGCCTTTTCATGACCATAGAGCAAGGAAAGCAAGGCTGTAATTCTGGGGTTTTATACATGGAGAAAAAGAAGTAGAACAGCAAGGTACTGCAATAATTAAGTCATTTTTTTCCAGCACTGAGATTCTTCAAAAGCAATCACGTGCCTACTGTCACAGCCACAGCTAACTCATCTGAAATAATATGTGGCTGACAGAGACAGCTCGCAAACTAGGCCAAAGCTTTCAAAGGGCCTCCATAAGGCCCAAGTTAAAACTTCTCATAGAAGCCAGTTCTCCTGTTGCAAATGGTGCCATTTCCTCATTCTGCATGTGGTAAGTGACTGAAAAATAACATTCATGAAAATCAAATCAGAAAGCACCGAGACAGCGTCACAAGTGTTGAAAACACACAGCATCTCCTGTTCTAAGAAGCAAAACCATTCCATAATTCAAAGGAAAATGGTCTAAGTAGGGTGTTTGCTACACTCACTAATTTAAAACACACAAATACACCTCTCCTCCTCTGCTCTGGCCTGATAATTTGTGCCATGACAGCAGAAACTCTACTAAGGGTAACTGCATCAGCCTCACTCTCCATGCCATGAAAGAAGGCACATCTGCAGACTGAGGGCAAGATGGGCCTTACTGTGAATGAACCCAGCATGCTGCACCCTCTGGCCCTACACAGCCCTGGTCTCAGGCCAGGAAACAGGCAGCCAACAACACATCTCATCACTGTGCAAAGGGGAAGCAAATGATCTTCCCATCAAAGGTGGCACGGGAATCTGCACTTGGCTGCCAGTGGCTACCTAGCAAATTACTGTTCAAACAGCACCATCATCCAGCTCCTTCTCACATTCCATGAAAATTCCCAGCATCATCCCCCACTGCATACTGAACCAGCCTAGGCCATATGGAGAGAAGATTAGCATTCCCTGCCACCATAGCAAAAAGTGAAACAGTGCTCTCTCAAACATCACTTTCTTAACTAGGGATCCTAGCTGAAGGAACTAAGGCAGGGATCCATACTGCTGCTTGTTTCAGCACCTCTCAGACCTGACATGTTCTGAAGAATATACTTCTGGGATATACAGAAACAAGTCAAGCAAAAATCTGTTTTCCAGGTTTTTGCTAGAGTCACATCTGCACATGCACCTTTTTTCTCCCCCTTGCTGTCTGGTGTCTGATCAGGTTTACTTATCAAGGATTAAAGTGACTGTAACTATCAAGAGCTTGAAATTGCTTCACTGGAAAAGCCCCTACATTCACTGCTTTGACTAGTATCAGGCACAAGATGGAAAATAATTTGAATAAATATTAGCAGTGCATTAATGGGGATATGGAGATTTGCCAGAACACACACAGTCTTCTCTCCACCTCCGCCAGCCAGGAACAGAATGTCACCATGCAAGGGATGAGAAGAACAGGACCAGGCACACAAGGAAAAAAATTCATACTTTATACAACCACCAGACTGACAGTGCTTGAAATGACACTTAACAGCAGTAAATATGTAATATATGAGAGATGCAGAAAGCTACACGTGCATAGATTTCTCCACCTTGTTCTTACAGACAAATGAAAACACTAAATTTTAAGTTTCAAAAATCTTACCCAGTGGAAAAACTAGGCCATTTGCTTTTACGGGGAGAAATGGAGGCATGACTTTTCAGCCAGATCAGTTTCTAAATGCAGCTTAATATAGAGCCAGACAAGTTTCAGTACTAATACAAGGAAACAAGTAAAAGCTCATTTAACGCAGATTTTACAGGAAGAATATGCTCTCTTTCACAGTGCAGAACTACAGTTTTGGAAAGTGTTACAGTTTTGACTGAAATTCTGCCAACCAGAGAAAACACATTTGAAGCTACCAGACCAGCTGCTCCTATGGAACGAAGCATCTTGAATGTGTTCCTCACAAGTTTGGGTTTCCACTGATCCACCTGTCTCTTCAATTTTTAATTGCATGTGGGTATCTTTTGAATCTCTCACGTAATTGTCCTTCTGGTAGCTGCACCAGATACTTGACAAACTGTGAAGCATGCCTCTTCAGCTCACAGCACACGCAGGGTTAATGCTCTTGCTAACCAAGTGAGAAAACACTGCAGAATACCAACCTATTTTATTTGAAGTTTGTGTTAACTTGCGTTTGAGCTAAAATGGAGGTGAGAAGCATACAAAAAGGCTGGACCTCTGAGGCTCTGAAAACCCTGTGCTGATACCAGAGGACTGAATAAACATAAGTGCAAGTGCACAAGCTATGCTTCTGACACACACATAGGCGAGCACTTCAAAAACACCAACCTGGGCGTCACTGAAACACACAGCCACAGACAGTTAAAGGATTCTGATCTACAACAGTATTAACAACATGTCAAAGCTTGTAACACAGGTGCACTAAAAAGTGGAAAATCTGGAGTTCAGAATAGCAGGACTCAATGCAGATCCCACCACCTTTGCTCTCTTCCCATACTAGACCTTGTTTCAGTCCCTTAAAGCAGACAGATAACGTGGGCTTCAGCTGCCTGCAAAGCCTCTCTCTACAGCAGTCAATGGGGGATGCCAAGCCTAAATTACTAAGTTCTCACTCCCAGCCAAAACGTGAGCTACTCCCAGAAGATTAATAAATAAATAAATAAATAACTTAATGACAGCAGTCCCTTTTCTGCTCTTTTCTGTTCCCATGCTGATGAAACCTAGCAGACTGTGGCAGGGACACAATGGTTTAGCATTATGAGAATATAATGATGCATCACAAATGGTCAGCAGCAGGACCCAAAAATGAACACTGAGGAAGAACAGGAAAGAAGTTACCTATGCTGAAGCCTGTTTATTTACTTTTGTCTTCCAACTTCAGAGACTGCAGAACGCCAAAAGCCAAAATTGCATGCTATGAGATAGAGCAGATAAATGCCTGATGACAAGTGTAATTTGTACCACAAGCTGGTTTCACTACTTGAATAGCACAAAAAAAGTATGAACAAGCACTGTTAGGGTGTTTAAAATTTGCTTGCCACATGTTGGAGACTGAAAATGTACCATAAAGGATCACTATGAAAACCAAGGCATTGGGTATGGCAAACAAACCAACTGCATTTACAGTTTTAATGCAAAGTCTCACACCCCTCAGCCTGATGCAGCTTCAGGCGGCAAACAAAGGCTCCAAGAACAGAAAACAACCTGAAAGACACAGTTCTGCATAGAAACAATATGAAGTAAACTAATTTGAAATAAACTGACGTTTAACCAAATTCTGCCTTTTCACTCTATGAAAGTTAGACCGGTATGCTCATCCAAAGACTCTTAAGTACAAAACTGGTAGAGAAGCAGGTAGTGAAATGAGTAATTAGTGGCTAGCCCCCTCCAGATCAATGAACGGTGACAGACTGAACATGACACACGGTATAGTCACGACAGCTGCAGCACACAGAAAATGCTTTGTACAAAAGCTGTAATCAGGGCAGTCTAGAGCTGCCAAAGAAAAAGTTAACATACAACTAAGATTTTCACACACAGGCACTTCATTAACCTTTGCTTTTCATGCTATCCACCCTTCAGTAATGGGTATGTGAAACTTTGTTTTAAAAGGTCTACCTTACTGTAAATGCAATGGAGTCCCAAAGAGAAAGCGCTGCAGTTACTAAAACAGTTTAGGTGGGTACTGACATCTTGAGAAATAGAACTATGTCTGTGACTAAAGCCCTGCCTAAGCGTGATGGTATCCACTTGCTCCCCGGTCAGAAGAACTGGATACTAAGCTTGTCACTCTCCAAAGCAGAGCTTCAAAACAGATAAAACATAATTCACAGCTATTGGCACAAGTCTAACGTTTCTGAAAACCAGTGAGTTTTAGATGCTGCAACTCATAAATCAGTCTGAAAGGCTTCCAAAGGCAGATAACTAAATATTCCTGTAGCTTAGTGTATCACTGAGCAATGGGCCTCCTAGCACAGTTCAGACAAACAAACTGTACTAACAGACTGTCCATTAATTAAAGCTGACGCTTCCTTGCCCATCAGGCAACAGCATTCAGGAGCCATCACATAACGAAACCATTGTTAGTCAGTCTTTTACATATTCCGCTGGAGAACAAAAGGTGACTGTTGTACAGTCAACAAGGACTTGAACTTCTGCAGGTAGCTCCACTTCTCATCAAAATACACAACAGTGAAAAGAGATTTTGCACTGAAAGAAGAGGTGAAAACTCTTAGTAAAAATAAAACAAAAAAGTTTCTCTGAAGTTTCCTCTTACAGTTTTTCACTGAACAGCACTTTTTCATAACAGCCATCAGATTTTAAGTCCAACGTCATACCACTTAACTACTGCCATTAGCTAGAAAAGATAGTACAAAACCCCTCTGCAGGAAGGACAGAGTATCCTCCTTCCATCCTCCTAGGTCACCATATTTAGTGCTCTTTTGCAACTTTAAAAAAAAATGAGAAAAACCACAACATTTTGACACTTGAGTATAGGACATATCTTTAAAAAAAAAATCAGATATTCATTTCTTCCAAATCATTTGTGATATGACAGTTATTCTTCAGTAAAAACAGGAGCTGAGAAATTGAAAAACACAGTAAGGAGGAAATTCCTTTCATAAAAGAATGTAAGAAGGATTTTGAGTTTCTGTTGGTGTTCCATGAACATATAAAACACATTTAAACACAAAAATCAATCTTATCAATGTTGTTTCTAAACTGTGATGTTTTAGCAACCACATTAACTACAAGCAGCAATCACAGGTGGTATAATATGAGGACCAACTGAGAAGAGCTGAATAAATACCTTCATTCCCATTTTCGTGAGAAGAGAATGATGAAAGAACATCCAAAGCTTCAGTAAAGTAAAAAGATTCCAGAATAAAATGAAATAGCAGGCTGAGACAAGTAAGGGGCCTCTACTGGTAGTGATTTATTCCATCACAGCCTGTTAATGTCAGGTTATGTAATAACCCACATGATTTAGGAATTCATGCAGGGAGAAAATGTTTTTCAATTAGCAGTATGGATCTGAGTTGGCTGATGGCAAGTGCCTCTAAGTGATAATCTCATGAAAATGACAGATGAACACTTTAAACACAGTCTTAAAATTCATTACTTTTTATGACCCTAAGTTTATGAAGACATGCCTTAATGCTATCTTCAAAATCAACCAGAATAAATTAGAATACCAGCTATAAACTGTAATTCTCCCAACTACCAACATTTCTCTTGTTTTCAAATATCTCTTTCCAAATTAGGATACAGATGAAACAATGTATGAAGTCAAAACACAAAGGTAGGTAACACATCGCTGTGAATTAGAGCAGATGAAGGCTGTAAGAAATGAAACTAACTCAAAAAGAACAATTATTACATGACAAACATTTACAGAAGGAAAGATATGGATTAAAAAAACCACACAGTTAACAAAGTCAAAGCTGTCACTGAAAACTGGTTTGCCCTTCTGCGTAACAGAGGCTGCTAAAACCCTCCACAAGTCAGCTGAAGTGAAAATCTGCTCTTAGAAAAGCAGTTCCCAACATACAGCCTCCTGTAGAGGTAGAATCCATTACCACTTTTCTTTCATGGAAGTGTGCTTTATTGCTGCTCTGACATACGTGCCTTCAATTTCCAAATATTGGGGTCTTATGTATGTTACCCTAAGGAGTCAGCTGAATTTTTCCTCCCGGTCATTCATATTTACCCATTTCTGCCCACTACCTTTTCTTTGAGAAGTCACACAGGTAGTGCTTCTTGAATTTATCCCACTGTAAACATTTTTAGCACTTTTCAATTCTCCACGACTCAGGTAATATCCTGTACTCCTTCACAGGCAAACAAGATAATGGAAAAAGACAAAACCATGCTTTTGTGAGCCTCACTAAACTGATACGCATCACAAGCATTGCAGATTAAAAACATACATAGCATCCGCTCAGAANCGCTCAGAAGGGCTAAGACATTACAGATGCCTTGGAGTGGCTACCTGAAACAGAGGTTAGACAAGTAAGAGAATAAAACAGAATAAAGCTCCTAAGTTTCAAATGAATCCTTGCAAGTGTCTTCTAAAACTGTTTTTTGAGACAGTCAGACAATGTCTGTCCAAAACCTTGTGTTCTCAAAGCAACCAGGTTCAGAGCCAAAAGTCATGACTGAGACCAGCAGCCTCTGGGGGCTGTCAGCATTGGAGTCCTCTGATGTCAGTTTAGGCAGCTCGAGTTACTGAAAAGAGAAGCCTCCAACAAGCATTTAACGTCCAGAATCTCTAAGACACAGATACTCTTTACAACATAAAGAGCATAGGTAAAGCCTTTTCTTGCGATTTGTTTGGGTTTGTTTTTTTTTCTTTTAAAAACAGTTACTTTTTAGTACACCAAGGTCTTTCACTAAGTCACACAAATTCAGCCAGTTCAGCACAGTTCCTAAGGTTAAGAAGCAAAATGTTATAAGCCTTAGTGCACTTCTGCGTTCCTTTTCCACTGTAGTTACATAATTTCATGTGGGTTAAGGAGGTGCGTCAGGTAGAAATCCTTCTGACCACGTAAGGACCAGAGAGAAACTACTAAGATACAACAGATTTTTCTCATGGCACAGTTTTGGCCATGCCATGAATACATGAACTTCTCTTCAAACTGAGTCCAATTCTTAAATTGCTAGAAGACATAAAATTCTCTTCATCCTCTTACTCCCATCAACTAAAACCTACATAAAAGTTTGCAAGAGGAAGATAAACAAATGGGTTTATAAAAGTAAAATTAAACCCTTTCACTCCTTTCCTTCCTCCCCTTTCCAACAAACCTCTTGCCTTCACCACTCAGATTAAATCGCTCAGTTTAACCACCATCTGAATTTACCTCTTCAGGCAATGAGAAACCCAAAGTCTCCCTCTTTGACTAAGTTTAAATATTGCACGGATGAGAGCACAGCAATTTCAGAATGGGTACAAAGAAGCAGCCAAGTGAGGGGAAGGCCACCCAGCTGCAACACCAGAGAAGACAAGAGTTTCCTCACACTATAATGCCCAGTGCTGCACATACCCCACAACACAGCTTCGCTTCCCCACGTCCTGCAGCCAGTCTGGCCACCACCCCATCTGCCTCCTGTCCTCCCGGACCTGAGTGCCCTGCTCAACCACAGGGAGGAAAACAATGGCAAAAGCAAGGCCAGAGAAAGGGTCCTGTGTTTTCCACCAGTTGACTTTCTGGTTTAGGGGCCTATTTTTGTTTAGAATTTGACTTACATGGGAAGCAACTCATGTTACATCAGCTCAGTACTCTTGGGCAGCAGAACAGCACTGACCATGGGAATTGAAGGTAGTGGCTACCACGTCCGCTCTAGAAAGCCCCTCAACAAAACAGGCAAAAATACTTTAAAAATTGATACCTACAGAATTGAGACAATTACAGAGAAGAGTTCAGCAACACCAAAATGTGAAAAGAAGAAAAAAAAATACAATCCAATACTGTGTTGTAAATGAGCCCTGGAGATCAGAGAAACCTGATGACCCAGAGGACATGAGTTAGCATTCAGAAAAAAACAGATCAGTTTGGACGAAGACTACTCCCAGATTATATATCAGAAGACCTTATTAACAGCATCACTACCCAGAAGAGACAAAGGCCAACCTTCACAATAGGCCCCTTCCTTGCCATCAAATACAAACACCCTAGAAAGGCATATTACTAGTTAAACCTGCTATTTTTGCTGAACCAATTTCTACAGATACAAAGAGGCGATTCACAGTTCTTTACCAACATTAAATGGGACATGGAGCTGTTCCACCTCCAGGGCCAGCAGAGCAAGCCCTGTGCCAAAGGGTTTTGGGTTGCTCTCCCTCCTTTGGTGCTGGATCAGAAGCCAGTCTGGACCCGTATGCTCACAAACCACCATTTCGTCTGTCTGCAGTGTAAACCAAACCACGGCACACAGCACTGTTCCCCAAAAACCACTGGGATGGTAAAAGACTGAGGATATGCTTCCCAGAGGCTCAGAGCCTGCTCTCTCTGGCAGGCAACTGGAAGGCAAGGAGGGAGCAGCCAGGCACACGGGGATACAGGTGGGCAAGAAGCTGACAGAGGCAGTGATCACCATGGGAAACGGTGAGTGTAAAAACCTGGTAAGAGGCAAAAATTACTAGAAACGGAGGCCAATTTTGTAGTGCTGCTGAAAGGAGCTGTGGCATTGCAACTTTCTCAATCAACTGAGGAGAAAGCAAACCAACACGCTTTCCACCCATCCTTCAGAGTGGGTTTCTCCTGGCCCTCCTTCAGCTCCAGCAACCCTTCCCAGAGGCTGGTGCTGGACAGCCATGGCTCTCCTGTCCCACTACCTGAAAGCAGGGAACGGCTGGCAGCTGCTCCTCGTCCTCCAACCTTTCTCCACGCCTTCAAAAAGGGTATAAAGGCCTCAGAAGACAGAACTGCTGACACTGGGGCTGATCTTGCTATGCCAGACTCCACATACTTACAACAAAGGGGGAACATATAAGTTCACATCAAGATACTCAAAATAAGAATCACTGTCAAAGAATTCTACCAAAATCTACTACCCAAAGAAGGGTAACTCCCCACCTAATTTAGAAAGAAAATTAAGTCTGTGCTCTTAATAATCTTCAGATGACAAACTTGAAAAGCCTGCCATCCCAGCAGTAAACTATCCCTCCTTAATGGATGCCCAGTTGTGTTTGTTTCGTGAAGAGTTTGGGTCAGAGTCTCCCTGGATCCCTACCACATATCACATCCCCAGTCAGCCTTTGGCCACCTGAGAAGACTCTGGTCACACTGAGCTACCAGCTGCTGGAAAACGCTGCTCCAACATAAACATACACAGCATGACTAAGCACATTTTTTCCTCCAGGCACCCCTCAACAAATAGACTGAAGATTTATCAGGTCTATAGCAACCGTTCTTTCAGGAAGATGATTAAAAAGAAGGTGCACATCATACTGTCCCTACGATGCAAGTTTTGATACATAAAGATTTCCGCATACTTAAAAATTTAAACATCAAATCAAGGAGTAAATTAAGACCTGTCATTAAACAGCTGTGTTTTCCAACACACTTTTCTTAGAATTTTTCCACCATTCAAAAGCAAAAAATACTCTCATAAAAGACTAACCACATGCTATATATATGTACTGTGTGATTCTCTGCAAAGTGTATCAAACTACAGACTGTTAACAGTTTTTAAATTAAGCAAAAACTTCTGTTTTCAGCTTTCTTACCTAGTAAGTATTCTGCTGTTAAGACACCTGGACCAGCAAACTTCATGGGAACTGTCACATATGGCTGAGCTAAAGCAAAACAGTTGTGTAGCAAAACACCACCTACTGCCTGTGAAGTCATTACTAAATGAAGATTCCATATTAAAATCAGCAACTTACTCAACATAATTAAAAAATATAGGCTGGAAGCAGGATATTAAATCTTTGGGAAACTACTTAAGCAGAATGCAAGCTGTGAGGAAGCACTGACCACTGACAATAAAAAAATGCAGAAAACATCCCCCAATTCATTAGTAGCCAAGTAATTAATCACAGGGAGCTAATCAGTGTTGCAAAGTGTCCCCAAAAGCCTACAAAGCCAGATTACAACACCCTTACATACTTCAAGGAGAGCCTTCCCTCTACATCGAAGGTCTGGGCTTAAATGAAGACAGCCCACAGAACAAGATGCCACCTATTGAGAGTGAACAACATGGTGAAAATCTGTGCCTGCACAAACAAGATCAACTACTAACCTGAATTAAAATCAAAGAGAAAAGAAAATATGCTGCCTACTGTAAAAAACTGTCAGCTGGAGACATTAGAATGCAAAATGCTCTTATTAAACTGATCCATAGCAGAAGTCAAGGTGAAGAGAGCACTGAAACATGAGGCAAAGACATCAGCATCAAAAGTACCGGACATTGTGCAACAGGTCTCCAACACCCCATCCTCTGCAATTCCATCCTAAAACTTGGGGGGAGAAGAGATAGCTTGACACCCCATCATCACAGAGATCACAATCTCTTGCTTCAGGGAGAGGTGTGGAATTAAAATAATTCCCTCCTTTGTCGGCTGCAAACGAACATGACCTACAATTCCACACTAGATAATAAGTGAAAGAAAACCAACATGTAAGAAATATTTTTGTCATGAAAGAAACTGTCACTTCAGTCAAGTCAGATTCACCCCTAATTTGCTGATGCCCATTTTCATGCTCCAGCTCACCAGGGCAGAGATCACACCACGGTTTCACCAACACTCCTCTTGCTGGCAAAACCAGCTGAGGCAGCTCCTGGCCCCACAGTGGTGCTGCTTTGTCACCGGTGGGGCCACACCATCAGCAAGCAGCACTGATGTGGTGCAGCATCAGGCCTCTAAGCAGCAGCACTACTACTTCTAAGGAAGCTGCATGGGAGCAAGGAGAGAGAGTGGGAATTGGCAGAAGTAGCTCAGACTGGCTTTTCTGGCATACGCAATGGCAGTGGGGCACCAACACTGAGAGGCACAAGCCTACACGAATGAGATGACCACGAGAAACACAAAGCACCACTAATGCTGCTGCATTTGAGTTGATCTTGATGAGCAAGTGGCAATGTCAGATATTTGCATACGTATTCATAATAAAGAGTTTTACGGTGCAATTTTCAGGCTACATTAAAACAATAAATATAATCATGGAAGAGAAAGAGGCAACTTTGGTTTTGCCCATAGTAAAGACGAACCCACAGGCAAGCTTGTGTTGGGAACAACCACACTGTCCTGCCCATAACTTGCATTTGTGCTTCACATGTCTCAAATCATACTGACTCCTCTTTCATGAAGGAGGAAGGCAGCATGGAAATTGCCACACGCCCAACAACATGGACAGGCCATCACACCACTCCATACTCTATGCCCTGGCAGCAACGCTGTACCACCACAGCTAACCAATCCCAGGTCAGCTCCTCAAAAGGTCTTTCTTGTAAAGGTGCAGAACTTGCATGCGCCAAGAACCACTGCCACACACAGGCAGCTCAAAGCTTAGGGTCCTTCGCAACGTGACAGCCAGCCCATCCCAAGTTGCAGACATTCCTATACAACCACACACTACAGCAAACTCAGCATGGCCTGTCTGCCTGTAGTACATTACCGGTATCAATTACCATGGGAAATCCTGCAGTCACCTTTCTTGTGGGTTTTCATGCATGCGTAACCAGTATGCACAAAGTTATCCCAAGGGAAGGGGCCCACTTCTTGCTATAGTTAAGGTAAAATATCTGAGTACCATTGCTAGTTGAGAAACCACCACCATACCTGAGTAATCTCTGCAAACTAAACAAGCCTCTTCAGTGTAGACTGTCTGGGTAGACACTGCTAATGCAGATGAAGGACAAACAAAGGTCACAAAGCTTAGGAGAGTTTTAAATACCTGCTTTGGAGGCAAACCTCAGAAAAACATACAGGGTTAAAAAAAAAAAAAACAA
>VYZQ01006238.1:60158-99129 GCA_013400655.1 Mystacornis crossleyi | reverse complement strand
GGGGAGTCTGTAGGGAGGTCCTGTCCTCAAAGCAGCCCCCTTTCTGGCAATGCAGAGAAAAACCGTAGGTCTGTGCAGACAGCCCTGCTGCCATCGTGACAAATGGATTTCTTGTACATGCAGGTCCATCATAAATACGATGCCAAACTTTTGCTGTGTCCAATGAAATTTTTTCCAATTACTTTTCACTTTTTCTCACTACCACACCACACAAGTAGCATTACACCATCCCATAGCTTCATGCTTTTAATATTGCAGCTTAGCAACAAAACACACGCAGTGTGTTTTCCATGATTAGACTTCCATGATTCCAAAATTACTGGGAGGAGCAATTATACAGGATGCATTCTGTTTAGTAATATCAGCAGTGGACTGCATCATACAATCAGTAGGGACTGATTGAGAGCAGCATTTTTTAACATTTTAATAATTGCTCAAGATGCTGTTCCTGTGGCTCAGTATTCCTCACAGTCCTAGCACTCCTGGTCTGATTTCAAACAAAGAGAGCTAAGCATGCTCAGCTCCCTTGTAACTGTTACTTCCCGTGTTGACATTCCGCTATGGCAAGTCTGGCATTTTCATTAATGTAGCACCCAACTGGAGTAGTTTTACCAGAATATAAGCATAGAATCTGTATAATTGTGAAAACTTTTTTTTTTGTTAAGCATTTCACTTCCCAGGTGAATATGCTAGAGGTTCGTCTGATGACTCCTTTTTGTCATTTACTCTGAAGAAGCAATTTACCTTCTAGCATTGAATCTGGTTTTAAGTGTAGGCTTTCCAATAATGTCACATGAGTTTAAACCCAGACTCTCAAAGGCACTGAACTGTCTCAGACTTTTTGCTCTACAACAGTTTCCATGAATAAAAGGAAAAAACTCTCCATGGCCACCAAAGTTCACAGGGGATCAAGTCCTTTTAACTTTTGAGTTTCTGTCAGTAAAGGTGTACAGAGCTGTTGTAACAGCAACCTCAGCGACTGCCTAACACACTGCCCAGGGGCCTGGCGCAGGCCTAAATCCTCATGCCTGAAGCACAATCCTTAAACTAGACCTAGACGGAGAAGTCCCCTCCTGGCGCTCGGATCTTGCCGCTGTGTTCTGATCCCGCTTGAGATTGTGGCAGGACCACGGGCTAATCAGTAAGAAGAGGGACAACACAGTACCAGTAAAACTTATAAGTAGGACAGCAGTATTAACAAAGAAGAAATTTTTATAAAGGGATGCATCTACACCTCCAAGTAGGTTGAACACTCTCCCTGGATGTGAGGTCTTGGACTCTCATCTCAGATTAGCCAAATTTTAGAGATTTTAAACTCAGTCTTTCCTTTTCCAGCTGAGTCTCCTGGAAATGCTGGAATTGCTTTTTCTTACATTCCTTGGTTCCCAGCTCCAAGAAAAGAACCCCAAATTTCAGTGGTTGCAGTTCTGTGGAACTGCTCTGGGTGTTGTACTCTCAAGGCTGTTTGTCCTGTGGGGATTCAGTCAGACAAAGCAGACACTTCCATCACATTTTTTCAAGGGTGGGAAAACTGAGGTACTGAAGCAGCTCTAGCCAAGACAGGATATGTCCTGTCATTTCTCAATCAACCACCAAGGATGCCAAGAGGAAGAATCATGATCTCTTTTTGATCCCTCTGAATTACTAATATATATTTGCTCTTTGATTTATATTGAATATATAACTTCTATGTTGATATAATAAATTTTATTATTTGATATAGCATTTTGTTTATGTTAAACCTTTTCATTTTATAAAAACATTGCTTGATTATGACTAAGAAATCAAATATTACTTTTTTTTTCTTTATTTCTGGAATGAAACAGTTGCAGCTGGAGGAAATGAGATCTTTCATTAGCACACTGCTGCAACACCAGATGGATCAACACTAGCTCAGAGCTGCTATTCATCACACTTGTTCCGACATGGTGCTCCAGAGAGGGGTTATTCATATTTCCGGTGAGTTTGGGTTGAGCACAATCCTGAAGCTGTTCTGCTTCTGTCTAGCTTATTTGAAAGAAACCCAGGTATCTCTACAGGCAGAGCTGCATAGAGAAATGGTGACAGCCTTTGTTATGGTGCTTTTGGGGGACAAGCAACAGCCATGGAGGCAAAGTGCTGGCGTGCACAGAAGCCCTTTGCTGAAAATCCTTCCAAGCCTTTTCTTGGGCAGAATTTATTATGAGAGTCCGACTACCCCATCCATCCCCCAACACATGTGAGAAAGATTCACGGAAGTGACAAGTTTCCAGCATGAGAGGTTGACTGTGACAAAAAAAAAAAGGAAGGGTAGAGCACAGCAGCACCACCTTCATGTTATTTCTTAGCCTCCATGCGCCAGTGTCCCGTTTTGGCACCATTTTACATTTGCCATTGTTACAGAAAATCACGGCCTCACAAGACAACTTCTTATGAGGTGAGAAGCTGTCAGTCATGAATGATGAGCGTAGCATGTCTATTCATACACGTTAGTGGATGAACATCCATGGAAAGGCAACATAGCTGTGGGGAATATCAGCACACAGCCCACGCACAGTCCCCAGACAGGAACTCTGCATCTCGTGAAACAAGAGGAGAGGAGCATGGAGGCACAGACAGAGCTGCTCTCCCCACTGGTTCTCACTTCCTTGCCTTGCATGCAATGTGAGACACCCCACCTGCATCGCAGAGAGAGTGAGGAAGGTTGTGGGTGGCAATGCCTATTATTCACATCCATCATAAAAATACTTTATATTTTTCATTAGTTGCAGGAGGGAATATAACAACTGACTAATAATTTTCGTTCGTGTAGGGGAATATTCACACACATGCACAGAGACGTGGAGAATTGCATTGCAATACCTTTGGAGCCTGAGACCAAGCAGCTGCATCCATATAAAAAGATAGATTATACAATACAGAAAAGGTAAAATTAAATGATTTTATTCATTTCCATCACCTTGGGTGAGCAGCAAAGGCACAATAAAAAGTACAATAAATAATCTGCGAATGCTTGAGCTTACAATAGTACAAAGTTCACAAGCAGTTCAGAAGCAGAACATCTGGAATAACTCAGTTTCTCTGGAGGAGAATGGGGAGAGCTCCTGCCTCACATGTGATTGCCTCTTCTTTGAGATTTCCTTGCTTCACTGCTGCAGCAATCATTTCAGCACGTTGTCGTAGCCGTGCAATCACCGGCAGCTTTTTGACAGTTGCAGACGTTTACCTACTTGTGCTCTTCCTAATTTGCATAAACATAAATGAATCCTGCAGAGATTAATTAAGAGCAGTATTAACTTTCCTGCTTTGCTTGTAGCATAGGTCACTCACAGACTCAAAACCTCAGACTGGAAAGAGAGCTGAATCTCGAAAGCAACAGCTCATCAGCTCATCAGCTCAGGAAGCTGCGGGGAGGCAGACTCTTATTTCCCTTGCTCATATTCAGTACCAAAAAAGCAAGTGGGAAGAAGTCCCTAACCTGGTAGCAAAAGAGAAATGAATTTATAATAAACTGTGTGTTGCCGGTTTTGTGCAGCTCAATAGCATTTTCAATCTACTCATTCTTTTCAATAAACCAATTAAAATTACTTTTATTTGTTTTATTGTGTGATTCCTGTCCTTCCTCATTGTATTATTAAATGTTAGCCTACAGCATGCCCTGATTTAAGTGTCTCTACTTGTACAGAAATAACAAGTTTTTTAAATAATCCTGTTCTTCTGTGGAAAAACAATAACTCCTTTCAACCTCTTACTGTTTAGCAATCAGAAAATGTGATACACAGATGAGAAAAATCAAACTAATTCCTCTTGATTTTGAGGAAGCAAGTCTTGAAAAGTCCATTCAGGAGAAATATGACAATCTCATATTGCTTTATTTCCAATAGAAAACTCTCCAATCCTTCAGGATCTTCTCTGCCTGGGAAGAAGTTGGAGTGAGCTGGTTGGAGGCATGATTTGACACACAACTTGGGAAACATTTTTGGACATGACCACACCTCATGGCAAAGGTGG
Source organism: Mystacornis crossleyi (assembly GCA_013400655.1). NCBI lineage: Eukaryota > Metazoa > Chordata > Aves > Passeriformes > Timaliidae > Mystacornis > Mystacornis crossleyi. The sequence continues at coordinate 95,139 of VYZQ01006238.1, read as the reverse complement.
TTTATTAGGCCATTTGCAAGCCAGATAATTAACTCTCTGTCAAGGAGAGGCCTGGGTTTCCAAGAGTGAAGTTGCCCTTGGACTGAGAGGCATTTCACTGCCCTGGTTTCAGCACGCCATCTCCATATAGCAATAGCTCAGTGGAATGTAGAGACCTGTGATGTACATGAGATCATATAAGGTGATCTGGAGGTCCTCCTGGCCACGCCCTCTCTGGATAAGCAATGTCCAAACACACACTCAAGGTGAGAGGCAAGAGATGCAGAATGACAGAATCATTTAGGTTGGGAAGGACCTTGAAGACCACCAAGTCCAACCATTAACTCAGCACTGCCAAGGCCACCACTAAACCAGGGCCTCAAGCACCACATGTACACATCTTTTAAGTGCCTCCAGGAGTGGTGACTCAATCACTTCCCTGGGCAACCTCTTTCAATGCTGAACAACCCTTTCAGTGATGAAATCTTGTTTAATATCCAATCTAAACTACCCCTGGTGCAACTTGTCCTGTCAGCCTGTTGCTTATGTGTGAGAAGAGACCAACCCCCACCTTGCTACAACCTCCTTTCAGGCATCTATAGACAGCAATAAGGTCCCTCCTGAGCCTCCTCTTGCCCAGGCTAAACAACCACAGCTCCCTTGGTTGTTCCTTGCAAGACTTGTTCTCCAGACCCTTCACCAGCTCCATCGCCCTTCTCTGGTCATGCTCCAGCACCTCAATGTCGCTCTCTTTTAGTGAGGGGCCCAGAACTGAACACAGGATTCAAGGTGTAGCCTCACCAGTGCCAAGTACAGGGGGGACAGTCACTGCTCCTGCTGACCGAACTATTTCTGATACAGGCCAGGACTGCCAGCTTCCAGGGCAAAGTGACACAGCGGTTTTGCTGGACAAGAATTCAATTTGGAAAAAGGATTTCAACATTTAAAGCAAATCACCTCAGGAGAAAAATGAGAGTTCATTTTGTAAGGGAGAAAAGCCATTAGATGGACTGTGGAGAAATTAAAGGGGCTTCCCAAACAGTGAATGTGTTAACCTCTAGAGAAAACCAAGCATACATATTGTATGCCTTAGTGGTATTGTAATACATCTCATTGACAGACTTTTGTCCTAGTTAATAACACCAGAGGCCTCTGGGTTTCTAATTATTGCTGTCACTTCTCCCATCGGGACACAAAATGGTAGGGCTGAAACCTAAATTTAACCCACTGGAGATGCAAGCAAGATCTCAGGGAGTGAAGCCCCAGCTGCAACCGAGTGTGAGTGCACTGTGGTCCTCCCTCCTCCCCCAGGGCCATGGGGAGATGGGTCCAGCTGAGGAAAGGCTGCAGAAGACAGGAGCAGAAAGGTTGTGTTTCAAGCAGTGGTCATGACAGTGGTGCAAGTTTAGCTTTTCCCTCTTGGTTTCACCTGCGCAGTCCAGACACTTGAAATGGTACTGCTGTGACCGCAGCTGTGTCTTTGCTGGCACTGCCTACCCTTCACCATCTATTCAGACTTCTCACATCTTCTTTCTCTGGCCTTGTGTACATCTAGTCCCACCTGCCTCAGCTCCCCTGCACAGTCCCACCTTCTCAGAGCTGATCCAAACATCTGTGACAAACAACAAAATAACACTTTAGTTAATTCTACAGGGGAGGAGAACGACTGACCTTTGCACTGCCTTTCCTCCTTTCTATCATTTCCAGCTTCCTGAGACTTCCCAGGACTGTCAGAATCCTGGTTACTTCTTAAGGCTGCCCTAGAGTGCAGGAAATACAAGAACAAACACGCTCTTTTTCTGGCACGACAGTGCTCTGAAGCCACCAAATCAGAGCATCTTTAGGGTAGAGGATACAACAAGCCAGGTGCTTTACTAACTCCATCAAGAAATGGCACAGACTGCCCAGGATAGAAAGTCTCCATCCTTAGAGGTTTTCAAGATCCAACTAGTGAAACCACAAGGTCTCACAGGAGGTTGGACCTGAGTCTTTCTGTGCTCTCTTCCAAAGAAAGTTACCCTACAGTCCTACGAATTAGGATTTTAGTTGTGCCAAGTTATGTTTCAGCAGTATGTGCGACTGTCGCGTCAGAAAAATCCAGAAGAGGAAATAGATGGGAAGAGTAACCTTTTCACTACTTCTCATTTTTTAGGATAAAGTTATAGATAAACACAAAAGGACGAGCATCTATAAAGTGACTTAGTCCCAGATGACATTCTTCAAGAATGAAAATAAAATGCAATAAATAAAACAACAACAAAGCGCTTGACAAATGCAAATTCTTAATTACTCAAATTTATTGGTAGGCATAGCAGAGATTCAGCTCTCTTGCCATATTGTTTGATGGACTGGAGAGACGAGCACCTCTCGGAATTATTGCCTCAGTAAGATTCAATATGTATATGACTGACTGGCTGTTTTAGTGTATCCATCAACAACGGTAACAACTAATAAAACCAGATAAAAATCAGAATACTTCCTTTGGAAGCGGTACTCTCTCAGGATATTTATTATTGGCTTCTGGTGATTTTTTATATCTGGTACATTTTTGTGAAATGTCATAGTCTTTTAAAAATAAAGATTGATCTCCAGGTATTAACAAGTTTTCCTTTCAAAGTGTAAAGTGTTTTTCCCTGTTATCTTTTCTCATGTGTCACACTGTTTTGCAGGCCTTGTTGGCAAGACACAACTGCAATTCTGTGAGTGAGAGGAGGGACTGTTGTTAAGCCAAGTCCAAAAGCTTGTATGCTGAAGGAATTAAAGATGAAATAAATAGCTTTTGGGGGCAAGAAAATCACACCTGCTAGTCACACTTTGCAAGTAGGTGAACTCTTTGGGTGATTAATGAAAGCTTCTGTCAGGTTGAAGGCTTTATTAAATTATTATTTATTATATTAGCTCTGAATTACTGAAATAGCAGCAGGAGACACGATTAACAGGATGACTCGTGCTTAGGAAGGTATCACCTAATGAGGTCATTATGTCAGCATCAGCAGCAGCGTTCAAGATAAAGAAGGATACATGGAAAGTGGAATTACTTCCATGGCTAATCCTGATTGATTCCAGAGGCTAGATTTGATGATTAGAAAAGTCATGTCCCACACAGTCTGAGAACATGCTAATGGTTAATAAAGGATTATCTGAATGGACACTGAATTTTGAAAAGAGATATGGAAGCCAGAGTCCATGGGCAAAAGCACTGGACCAAATTCAGCTGGTTTTGCTGACTGGGATGTTAACTTCTCTTGACTTGGCCCTTTTAATTTATTCTCAGAGCATGTTCAACTAGATCCCACACTAAACAACTGACTTGGATGGAGGACTTGGGTGGAAATTTTACTTGGTTTGAGACTTCTGCTGCAGGTGCATAAACTGCTCTGGCAAACACAAATCTTCTGATTTCTACACACATTTGTACCAAACTGCAGAGCTCGAGCCTCGCCCTGCTCTGCACTTAGGACGGAGAGCAGAGAAACAGGATGAATACTGTGCTTGTCCTGATGTACAAGCAGCCAGGATTTGCTTCTTCCTACACTGGGATTAATGAACATGCCTGTCATACTCTGGTAAGTATTTAACTGCCATGCCAGCAGAAGCAAGAGCTATCCTCAGTGATAAGAACTACTTAGCAGACAGATATAATGCCTGTGTTGAAGTAAAAGCAAGTAAATCCCACCATAATGTGCTCCTGTACATACTGTGAAATCCTTCTCAAGGAAGCACAGCCTGAGTAACAGAGTTTAAATCCAGTTGAGATGACTGGGACTGCTTTTCAGCTTTCTTTGACTCAGTAACCCAGCACAGGAGAACTGGAGACAACGTACCAGAAGGGTAGTAGACACGCAAAATATTTCACAGCATCACTTGAAGACTGACTTGCACCCATTAAAATTTATTGCCTGACAACTAATCCTGTAAACGCCTTCCTACTGCCCTATGAAAAGCCTGCCAGATAATGCCAGCCCTTCTGCTTGCTGAGTCTTCCCCTTCCTTGGACAAGCACAGACTACAGTTGCAGTTTGAGATTCAACTCCCTTCACCTCAACCTTTCCAAAGAATTTACCAGAAAGAAAAACGGGCAGCAAAGCTAACGTTGCTGAAGGGGAAATGTGCTTTTTAAGTCTGTGAAATGCACAAAGACATTCCAAATTTTACATTCAAGACTTCTAGTAAAGTGTGGAAATCCATGATACAAAAAACCATAGCCCACCTTGTGCTTGAATCCCTCTGGATTTGAGTCGGAGTTCTTTTGAAATTATAAGGAAGAGCAGATGGGTTGATGCAAGATGCAGCCTCAGTACTGTGGTCCAGGAGCAAAGAAACCACAGGTCCCCTGCAGTACAGCATCTGCCATTCAGTGCGTGTCAGCTGTTCAGTACTGTGCAGATTAAAGAGAGGTGATTCTTCTGTTCTTCAAAGTACCATAAGTGGTCAGTACAATAGCTGCACATGGGATATTTATTTACTCCAGATGAGGATCTCCTGTATCATAAAAACCTGAATGTCCAAGCTAGGTGTCATGGCGAGAGAGCAAGTTGTGCATTCACACTGAATTGAGAGTGTACAAAAGCTGTACTGAAAGCAATTCAAAGAATTTGGTGGATGAGAGGCTGGATGTGACTGGACAATGTGCACTTGCAGCCCAGAAAGCCAGCTGTGTCCTGGGCTGAATAAAAGGCAGTGTGGCCAGAAGGGGGATGGAGGTGATTCTGCTCCTCTACTCTGCTCTGGCGAGACCCCACCTGAAGTGTTGCAAGCTGCTCTGGGGTCCCCAGCACAGGAAGGACACTGATCTGTTGGAACATTTCCAGAGGAGAGACACCAACGTGCTTAGAGGGATGGAGCACCTCTCTTACGGGGAAAGGCTGAGAGAATTGGGTTTGTTCACCTTGGAAAAAAGGTGGCTTGGGGTGACCTAACTGCAGCCTTCCAGTACCTGAGGGGACCCTGCAAGAAAGAAGGAAGGGACTTTTTATGAGAACATGTAGTGACAGGAAAAGTGAGAATGGATTCAAACTAAAAGAGAGATTGAGATTAGATATTACAAGGGGTTTTGCTGTGACTGTGGTGAGGCACTGGAACAGGTTGCCCAGAAAAATTGTGGGTGCCTGAAGGGGGTCCACCCCACTGCAACAGGTGCCCCATCCCTGGAAGTGTTCAGGACCAGGTTGGATGGGGCCCTGAGCAACCCGGTCTAGATGAAGGTGTCCCTGCCCATGTCAGTAGTGCTGGAACCAGATCATCTTTAAGATCTCTTCAAACCCAAACCATTCTATGATTCTATGAAAAATACCATAACTGATTATGGTATTTCCACCTGCTGGACCAGCTGCTGGATGAGGAGTCCCTGTGGGTGACATATATCCCTGTATACGGGGGTGAGTACAAGAGTCATTGACAGGAGTCATGCTCCAGTCATTTTGCTTAAAATAAAAGAATTGTACAAATAAAATAAAAGCTATGTGCTTGTCCTTCCCAAGGGCCTGGATTTCAGACAGAGCGAGACATTGTCTTCTTGCTTTGTAGACTGTTTCAAGGCTGCAGTACCCAGAGGAAGTGTTTACACTGAGTAGCTGGACAAGAGCTCTGGAGCTGTGTCCAATGGTAATGCAGCAGTAATCTGTGCACAGAGCAAGATAGAAATCTTGGTAGGCCCCTTACAAGCTGTAAGCTTATGTCACAGTAAGCAGTGCAGGCAGCCGCAGCAGCTTTCTGAAAGGTCTGGAGGGTTTAGTATGTACAGTATAGCAACAAAACATACTCAGAAAATGTCAGCGTGACAATTTTGTAGGCTTCCAGCATAAAGCTTGGAGACCCCCAGAGCATACTCTGGAAGCCAAACCATATTTTTTTTCGCAATCCCTACCATGTACCTGAAGGTCAGCACTGCTGATGTTTCTGGCACAGAGAGCTCTTCAGGACTCTCTTGTGGTGTTTTGGGATGATTTTGAAGCAGGTGAAAAGGTTTCTTCAGCACAAGGGTATTGCCTATGTACAGCAAAAATTAATGATGAGAAATGACAGCTAATTGGGATGGAAAATACAGGTTTACAACCATCACTGCTGTCCTGAATTTTTTCTACTTCCCAAACCCTGCCCAACTGTGTGTGTTTTGCCCACTTCTATGCCTCTGTGCCACCTTCTTTCCCTTCTTCCACCATGTCACTGCTTTTTGCAACACACAACATGGTATCAACAAGCTCCATTTGGCTCCTGCAAAGGAGGAAGACCTAAGCTTTGACTTTTTTCCTTTGCCTTGTGACGTTGCTAGTCTGAGTGCACTGGTTAAAAAAGAATCATGATTGGCATTCGTGACAGGAGCAGAACTGATGCAAGATAAATCAATAGGAACACGGGCTAAACCAGCTTCAGTACATCTATCATAGTAATTTACCTAAGTTTAAATCAATTTAATTAAACTGACTCACTTTTCTGGTAGAGACAAGGCTTTACAGTGTGCCAGCTTTAGTCCATTGACTGGATTAAAATAATAAAAAAGGGGTGGCTGGTGACTTTCAGGTTCAAGATGATGAGTGACTGGTAGTGTCACAGAGAAGGAGCCATATGAAGGTATCTGGATGTGCTCTTAAAAGAAGAAAATTAATCAGAATGAAGAAATTTCCCTTGGAGTGCAGTCTTGTGTAGTAAGCAAGGCCTGAATTGTTAACCCTGTGCATTATCAATATCCCTGTAACCCTTGCCTCTGGTGGACAATCACCTCTTAGCAGAGCACAGAGACTTGCCTGCTGACAGAGGCAGCGTAGCTGACCATTGCATATCAATACCTGGCCACTTTACAAAATAAAATTTACTGGTTCAAATCACTTTCCCCTTTCAATCACTTGTTTCTAGGGTAAGTCTCACCCCTGGTGAAGGTAGAATAATACAGGTATGAGTTTTACTTTAAAATTTATATCAGTTTGGGCACCTGGAGATCTAGTTCAGCTCAGATTATTAGTGAGAACTTCCTAAATTTAGTTTGAGTCTCCTAAACTCTCTAGGCCAGCCTAGACTTTGCTGCCTCTCTGCAATACTTTTAAGATAATTACTGTATCATGGAATATTTTGGGACACACCACCAGACATCTCTGATTGACATGCTCACAGGTATGGTAGGCTATGAAGCCCTGTCCTTTCCATGGAGAATATTTTGTTTATGGCTGGGGTCATTTTTACCAAACCCAGTTTTGTAGAGCTCGTCAGTTGCAGTAAGAGAAAGAATGACTTTATGAGAGAACTCTTCATCATCCTTCCTTTCCAGTCGACAGATGACCTCCAGCAAACATCATTTTCAAGCCCCTCTATTACAGCGAAGTTGACTTATTGCCGTGTCATTATTGCTGGCAGTTCCTCTGCCTGCACTGTGACCACTCAGAGGCTCGTATCAGACACTGGGGTGATGTTCCCAACCTAGAATTTTCCTCAGTAGAAGGGTTGGGAATTTTATGTACAGACCTCGTAATGATACAAACCTATTTTGTTTATTACTCCCCAGCTCTCAAAATAACATCTCTTTCTTCTCTAGTGCACAATCCACTTTGAAAGCACAGATAATTTGTATGAACCTGATGGAATATGTTGCATACATGTGGCTTTCTTTTGCTTGTCTTCCCTTCCTTCCTTGCCCCAAAACCATGAGGGTGAAATTTAAGTGCCTTGATGACTGATGTTTCTTTTAAAACTAACTATTGAAGATGGTTTACATGCAGTTTCTCATTCTGGGTGAGACTTAATTAATTTCAACAGGCTCTTATTTCCCAGAAAAAAAGAGAAAAAAAAAACAAAACTATTCTAAACTCAATGATAACAAGTCCTAAAATAATTTCAAAATCAGGGTTTTCTCTCTGAGAACATGCAAGATTTCACTTTAGCCCACAAATGTTCTCATACAACTACATCTGTTTTTCTGATTGCTGATTTTATTTGGTCCGCTTCTTCCTGTCTGGTTTCTGATTTTTCTTTTTCAAGAGTCTGTCTGACATCTAAGGAGCAAATCACAGCAAATAACTCCTGTCTTGTCTAGCTAATTGCTACACTGACACTATGAGCAACAGCAAAAGGAATAAGATGGGAATTTGAGCATCATGTGAAATGCTTGGTAAAAAGGGCACAAAAGGAAAAAGACAAGACTAGGAAAAACTGAAACCATCAGTGTTGCACTCAAGTCCCTCCTACCATGTTTAACATTTCTTTGTCCTAGTAACAGCACTGATCATCACAGTGCTTCCTCAGGACTGCCTGCTATCTTGTATACCACAAACAAGTACATTTTGTTAGTGTTAGACTCCTTAATTACTGGCCACTACTATGGCAATAGTAGGGTGATGCATTTATCCATCATCCTCGAGGAAACATCTTTCTTGTGTCCTGTTTGCTTCTCTTACCCGTCTTGGCAACGTGCAGTTTAGGATAAAATGGTCTATCATAGCAAAGGCACATGTAACTGCTGCCAGCTTGAGTTTTGTGTGGAATGCATTTCAAAGGTTCACCAAGCTTTTGCCCTGATTGGCAAAAAATGAAATGTTCACTTTGAGTGTTTTCCATTTTCAAGAGACAATCTCCAAGTGTATTTAGAGCTCCATCTCTTGTACCAGTCAGGATAGTTATGGCACAGGCTCAGATATTAGGACTCTTGGCAATAGCGAAGAAAATACATCCTGAGTGTTTTTCAGCTGAGCTCTAAAAGTTTAGACTGGTAAATGCTACCCCAAATCTGGATATCCTGGACCAGTAAGCTCAAATGCATTGAAAAATTTGGTTTAAAAGGGGGGAGGGTCCACTAAAAGTTGGACTATCATTTTGTGGCTTTGTAAGATAAGATCCTTGGTGACAGTACCAGTCTGAAGCGTTGGTGGCCTCCCTTTCCTCTTCCTCACCACCCCATCTCTTCCTACTGTTCCGCTCTAACAGATATCTGCCCGAGGCACTGTTGTTCCCTCAACACTGTGAATGTGGTGAAGGCATCAACAGACCTGCTCCAAGAGCGTTTTTAGTTGGTCATTTTTAAGCTGGGCCAGTTCTGTGCTAGGTTTGCATGAAGGTCTGGTGTGTGAGGAGAGCTGGGCAAGCAGCGGCAGTGGGGCAGCAACCCCTTAGCACTGCTGATTGTGCTGCCGTGTGGAGACTTTGTGTCATAAAACCACAGCTGGGGAGAGGACTGCCAAAGGGCTGGGTGCCACTAGACAGCCAAGAGAGCCCCCATCACTTGTGGTTTTCATATTTCTACTCATTCAGTTGACATAGTGGCACTAAATTAAACAATTGACTGTTAAGGTCAATTAAGTGACCTCATTTGCAGAAGCGTAGCTCCTACATGTGACACATTCAGGGTTAGAAGCCAAATTTTTGGAGTTACTTTCGTAACACACGAGGCCAGGTTTGCCTTCTTGCAGAACGACACCAGGCAGAAAGGGGCTTTGTGCCTGCCTCAGGAAAATCCTGCCTGCTGCCTGAGGTTTGAGTAAGGAGATTATCTCTGCTTCTTCACCTGTAAAAAGATAATTACACTGCCCAACTTTCTAAAGAACCTTTGCATCTCCAGATAACATATACTACAGAGAGGCTATACTACATGAATTATTCAAGCTAAATTAAATTAATGAAGACTGTGGAAACTCAGTTGCTTTTGTTTCTTTTTTTAATGCACTAGGTTCAGATTCTGCCGTGGCCTTTGTGGTCTCAAAATATTCTGAAAGCAGAGCACTGCTAGCTCACAGCTCTGCTGAAAATATTTTCTTCATTGTCTGAAAATATATTAATTTAATTATTGACAAGTCCATTTGTAAGAGAGCTATTGAAGCGTGACCAGCTCACCATAGTGTTTTCTCTAACCATAGAATGCCACAGGGAGTGAAAAATGAAAAGTCAATGCAATCTCTGTGAGACAGCGAGATGGATTTATGAGGAATTACAGGCTGGCTTATAAGGGAAAAAAAAATTATCATTTGGACAACGGTGTAGGATTATAAGGACAGGTCTTGCAGTGTCCGGGAAGGACCTAGACAGAACATGTACAATGTCACCCCAAGATGCCTTAAATCCTTTGCACCAGTGCTTTTGGGTTAGCTGTGCTACCGTCCCTGCTGTGGGCATCTCTAAGATGCCCTCTCCCTTTCTCTGTCCCCAAGATGCCAGGAGATACCTCCTGCATGAAACTGCAATTCTCACCCCATAATTTGGGATGTGGTGCTGCCAGCACTAGTCTCCTGGTAGGCTGCAATAGCAGCTTAACTGAAATAAAATCATTGTTTATTTTGCGAAAAAGTTGCGCAGCACTTGGTAGAACAGATTTGGGAGAGGTGCCTTAAACATTATATTTGTACTCACTTAATTTTCCTTGATGGAGCATAGGCAGACATGGCATTTTTCCCCAACATGGAGAGCTGGAAATTGGCTATCCGGCTTGCAGCCTGTTTCCTGTGATAAATTCAGTTTTTCTTTCAAACATATCTTTAGCCTGTCAGCTTTCCCTGGCTTGCATAATTCCCTGCCTTTTTTTTTTTCGGAATCTTACAGGTGTTAGGGGCTCCTGTGACAGCAGGCTTGGCTACTGGAGGAGTCTCCCAGCCTGTCTGGGTAGAGACAAGACATTGTTATCCTCACTCCTTTGAAGCTGAGTACCTGAGCCTGGCTTAACCAGGTCATTATTTTACTTTTCCTTGCTCAGATCTGTAAAAATCCCGTTATTGCCTACTTTTGATTAACTCTACAAATTCAGGCAAGCAGCAATACGAAATGTGGGGAGGGGGCAGGAGGAGCAATATAGCATTAATCAAAGAGTCCTGCAGGCATTTTCCCAGTTTGCCTCACTTTGTTACCACAGAATTACACGTGATCCTGAAAACAGGGATTCCTGCCTAGAGCCTATAATAAACAACCTGTCATCGCTGTGTTTCTGTTTATTTAAATTAACGAAGGGATAATTTCTGTCTGGCATGCAGCAGAGTGGAAAGGCAGGAGGGGAGCAGGCTTGGCCATGCCACCCACTCCCTGCTGCTGAGGCGAGGCTGGGCTGAGTCCCAGTGCCATGCAGCCCCTGCTGCTCCCTAAACTGTGCCTGAGGCTGTGGGCACAGCTTGGAGAAGGCCTCTGTCCTGGGGAAGGGCAGGGGTTTTGTAACTCGCTGCAAAGTACCTGCCTACCTACCAGCCAAGCCAACAGGTTTATTTTTCCCAAAGTCAGACCTCAGACCCAGATCTCAGACCCAGACACACACTGCACTGCTGGAAGGGACAGAGGGAGGGAGCATCACCTGCTCAAGGTGAGGTTTTGGTAGCTGCCGAGACCATCCGCTGCTTCGGCGTCACTGGCGTGAAAATAGAGCCGAATGCAGCCCATCTAAAATTTGAAGGGAAAGGATGAGGCTCAGGGAGACCCAGCTATCTATTCTCACTGCCTTCTCTCCTTCCTTTTCTGGGTGTGCTTCAGGTTTAAAGGAGCTATGGTTTGGAGGGACTTTACTGAACCACTAGAAAGAGGCAGACTGCCAGGGGAGGACTGTCTCATAAAGCCCAGCTCTGGTAGGTCCGCTGTGCTTCCATGGCAGAGTCAAACGGGCTGTGGCCCAGGGGCAGTAGGCTGCCAGGCTGTGCTGTGAAGAGGAGCCATGTCTTCCCCTGTGAAGCGCTTCACGGCATCTCGCCATGGGATACAGCTGCCGTGTCTGGGGCCAAGCTGCGGCCTCTGTCCCAGCACTTGGAGCCAGCTGCTAGCTACACGGGTGCACGGGTGGGGCTCTCTAGCTGCTGAATGCCCACAGAGGAACTTTTAGATTAGGGTGCAAGTAGAGCACATTATTTCCTGTGGTCTGGTCCATGGTGGACATCTCTGAACCTGCCCAACACCTCAGCCACACACAGTGAACCAGAACACAAAGGCATTACATTTTGGGACACCCAATAAATCCCCCCCCCCCCCCCCCAAAAAAAAAAAATATCAATCATTGGGAATGTGTCTATAAAACCCACTTGATATTTCAATTTTGGTGAGGTGAAATATGAACGAAGTGGGGAGTGCACACGGGTGTTTTTGGTTAACTGCCTGGTGAGGTAAGTGTGCTTTTTACTCTCCTTGTTTCCCATGCAGTGAGCATAACAGGGTCCATGAGCTCCTCACACTTATTATTTGATCGCCTCCAAAAATAGATTCCTGCATATTTCATCCACCAGAAAACTTGCAGAGAGAGAAAAGACCTACTTTTCTTTTTTTTTTCTTTTCCCTGCCAGTTGTGCCTGAAGCAATGTCGCACTCTGGGCAACTACTGGACAGCTTTCATACTTTCTCCTGCTTCACAAGGAGATGGCTACAGAGCTGTCAGGGGCCTGAATGCACCAGGGGCCTTAGTGCACCTGCCCAGCCTTTGCTGGATCCACCTGGGGCCAGGAGCCCCATTTCAGCCCAGCCTAGGGTCAGTCCCTGCCCCACTGACACCACAGCAGCGCTGGCTCTGCGTTGGGATCCCTCGGCTGTGCGTCACAGCCTTGTCTCTTGTCCTGTCTCCTACCTCCTCTCCTTCAGCTCTTGACAGGAGCTCCTGGATGGTCCTTGGCCCTTATTCTTCACTTCCCATGCCAGAGGCCATTGGTGGACTTTGTTACAGCTATTGTCTCTGGCCACCACGGCCAGACCCTGTGGGCAGCACCCACTGGTGAGGGCATGGCCTGTGCTGGCGTCACCCTCAGGTCCCAGCTCATGTCCCTTTGGGAACAGCTGTCCCTCACTGAGGAAACCAGCTCTGACAATACAAGGGTAGAAAAGTGATGTCAATGAACCACCTTTATCTTGCATATTTCTGTGTGCAAGCAGTAAGGAACATTACTGACTCTGTGCTAACCAGACAGAAAATGTCTGCAGCCCGAGTCATGTGCATTGTGGTGGCTTTGCATAGGAGCAAGTGGGAAAACTCCAAGGTCTTCCTTTTAGAGCCATCTGAGAGTTTTAGAACCATCTAAAAGTCTTCAAAACGCACCCTTTTAAGTACCTGTAATTTTAGTTGTATAGCTTACCAGTTATCTGTCTTGTGATAATGCCTGGTTCTTAGCAAATGAAAGTCATCTCAAGCCTTTCCTTACTTGGTACAGGCTTCATTCCCATGACCATCCCAGGTGATCGACTCCAGTTTGTCAATCTCTCTCTCATACTGGGGGACACAGTGCTCCAGTCATGGCCTTGCAATTGGTCATCCATGAGGAGATGCTGCTCCCCTCAGTCTGTGGTTTCCCTCTGTCCAGCACAGCCCAGCCCAAGCTGCCAAAAAGTCTGGGTCAGCCAGGCCCAGTGAGATGTTCCTGTTTTCTCTGCCAATTCACACCCTCTCCTCTGAACTGTGTCCAGTTGATCCCATCTTTCCTGATGACACTTAAGAATAACAGCAATGCCCACCTGTGGAGCAGATATGCATCTCTGTGAGCTGATGACAAAATGGACACAAAGCTCAAAACCAGCTTGCAGAATACAAAGGTAGTTACAGTGATGACAGATCTTGTGACAAGTCACCTTGTTGTTTCTCATTTTTCCCAAATATAGAAACGCTGACATTTCTATCTTTTCTTTAAAAAAGAGTTGCATACCTTATGAACAGGAGAGCTGAAGCCAGACCTCCATACCCTTCTTACATTTTATTACTTGTCAACATAGCATTTTCTAGGAGCAAGACTGTGACAGAACACAGATTTTTATAAATATTGCCTAAACTGCACCCCTAACTTCCTCTCCTTTCTTTCAGCCTCCTTCCTATTTCTTATTCTCTTCCTTTCATCATTGTAATTTCTTTCTGACAATTTCTTTTATTTCTCAAAATCACTGGTCCTTCTCCTGGTTAATTTAAGCTTCTGAAATAGCTATGAGAAAGCTTATTTTCCCAAAGAAAAAATAAAATGCTGACATCAGACAATAAATCACTTCTAAGAATGCTACTCTAGTATTTCATATTCAGCAATAAAAGATGGACAAAGGGCAAAAAGAAGTTAACTTTTTAAAAGTTATTAATAGAAGCGTAGTTTAAGAAAAATAGAAACACACACAGGCATACATATATTTAAAAGAACAAGTAACTGCAAAATATCTTCTAACTGAGAAAAGGACATCAGGAATATCAGATTCATAGTCTAGTTCTTCTTTCTCCTTAAATGAGATCATTTTTTTCTTTGAAAATTAATTATCAAGCACAAAGCAGATATTCAATTTGTCTTCCATTGCCCGCAGTTTTCCCCAATGATACTGAATCAGAGAATATCCAGAGGAATAAACTGAGACTATGCATTGGAATGTAGGAAAACAAGGAGAGAGCAATTATGACTGAAATATTAGGACTTACATTTTATATTTGCAAAGTCTTGTATTTTCCAAGTTTTACTCCGAGGGTGAGATTCTTGTGACTTAACTGTAGCCCCACAGGGCTGCCTCAATTGCTATAGAGCGTGACACTAGTCCCCAGGTGCTGGTCCAAGCTGTGTGGCAGGTTTTGTGCCATGGCTCTCAGCCTTCTGCAGAAGTTTTGTGTGCCTGAAATGGCATAAGTTCCTCTGCTCAGGCACTGCAATTGCAAAAATGTCAACGACAGCCACGCACACTCCCTGTGTCAAAAAGGAGTGATAAAGACCAAGAAACCTGTGGGATCTCAGCTTACTTTCTGTACCAGCAAATTACTTCAGTAGTGTCATGAAGTGCAAAAGAAGATGAATGCATTAGGTACAAGCATGTGAAAGGCAATCCCAGCAACTGTGCGCAGCCAAGAACAGGTCTTAACCTCAGTCCAGTGCCCCTCTGAAGAAGAGGAAGGTCACACTGTTCCTGCGGTAGCGTGAGCCATGCCACCCTGTTAAGCTCTACACAGAATCGCAGAGAAGCAGGTCAACATGACAAAGAAATGCAACCCAGATACCTTGTTTATGTGCCAGGGAGTGAGAAAAGATGCTGCTGTTGGTTTCAAATTAAACTGTGTTTTAGCACTCCATTGCTCTCTGGAGAGTTTATGGTATTCATCCATCATTATTGGTTAGCTACATGTCCTGACATATATCATGTGTGCTTTAGAAAGCTGAGATTCTCAGCATTTCCCAAATTCTTAACATTTAAAACTATCTGATCCCCCATGGGACATCTGGATTTGCAATGCTGTTGAGCAGTCACAAGTATCCCTCCTCAGCATTTTATGTAATAGTGAGAGGATGAGCTACCATAATGAAATGAAATATAATGTTAGCACACATTAAGAAATCCCACGAAGATGAGGCTTTCTTGCCAGATGCTTATCGGCTTGATTTTAGAATCCCACAACTTCAAAGAGACTGAGTAGAAATGACAAACTGGAAATATCCTTTTCTGTGAAAGGGACATACCTATGTTTCATAAGTCATTGCAATCCAGATTGTGAATGCCATCAGAAACAAAGGATGTGCAGTCTGTTAACTGCAGATTAAGTTTACTGACACAACCCTTGTAGCTGGGCATACTTACATCACTGACAGATTACTGCTGTCTTCAACAATGTAATTTACCAGCTACAGATTTTTGCTCTAATCTGCCCAGCGGCTCTGTGTCCAATGGTTTGCCTGCCTCATATGGCTGCCTGCTGGATGAGTAACTCAAGGGTGGAAAGAAGATGAGAAAGGGAATTTTCAAGGGATCTGCTCGAGAATGGATTTATTCATGATGCCAAACCCCACAGTAATCTGCCTTGTCTGCAATGGGCCTTTACTTGGTGTTAGTCAGGTGGTACATGGAGCCCAAATAAGCCATAAGAGGACTCTTGCCCTACCGAGTTCACTACCCTTGGTTTAGGCTGCTGTTTTCTTCAAATAGCCTTTTTCCATAGAGGGGACCATAGCATTCACTATCAGAGAAACAGCACAATCCACTTTCTCTGGAAGAACCACACAAAGAAAAAGCAAATAAAATCCAGCGACCCATGGGCAGAGATGCATCTCACTCCTTGCCCATCTCAGTGAAGCCTAATGGAGCACGGCCACAGGTGGAAAGACATTATGGAGGCACTTTTGTTCTGTTTACACTCTGGAAAACATCGTTTTCCTTGCCTCTATGTAACTTCACTTGTGAGTTGTGAAATCTTCCTGGGCAGCTATGGGGGTCTGGGGGTCTGGGGATGGAGGGCTCCTGGCACTTGAAGCGAGTGGATGGTGCATCCTGCCTACGGGAGGGCTCGATGCTGAAGGCAGCCCACCTTGCACAGCCCAGCATAGAAAACAGAGGCAGCAGAAATTCATTTCACACTGAAGAAGAAATTCTGGGTACCAGAAATTTCAGCTTTACTTTGGCCAAAATTGTTCCTGTATTTTTCTGGCTCACCTCCATGCCACAGGATGCACAGTGACAGTAGTGCCTGGGGCTGCTAGCTACACAAATCCTACAATGTCAGAAGTTGCCTCCCAGGATAGAAAACTATCATTTCTTCTGTTCAAAACACTATGTGACCATATTTAACAGATTTATTTCCTTTGTCTTTGGCTTCTCCGAGTGTCTGTAATACAGGATGGTAAACAAATGCACCAGTTTCTTTATAACAAGGCATTGTGCTGACAAAATATTGCATTTATCTTCAGGCTTCAGTGGGGTGCTTTGGGGGATAACCAACCTCCTCTGTACTGCACCTTCTTTCTTCAGTTTTAACACATTTTGGGAATGATCAATGTCTCTTACTCCTCTCACTCTTTTTCCTCCTCTTTTGAGTATGCAATCCTCTTTTTTGGTTATTTTTTGGGGGTTTTTTTATTATTTTGCATTTGTCTCCTGAGAAGGTACAAAAATCCATGGATTGGTGAAGCATGGGATTCTTTTTTGAACAGTTTTGAGAGGTATGACATAAGTGAAATAATTACTTTCTCGAGTAAAATTGGCTCAGTTCTGTCTGATTACTTTTTTGAAGCTACATTTCAATACAGCTCTGATCAGATCAACCGTTTTCCATTGCAGTATTTTTTGCCTGTGTGTTATTTTAAGCTTACCATTGCCATGGGACTTGAATTCATTTGGAACTCATTAATAATCAGTATAATTCCCTTTCATTAGAAATCTCTTATTGGAGTAACTGCTTGTTGTGACAATTCCCACGAAGTCACCATCTTTGTAGAGATGCAGCTGCTGACAATGAAATAATATGTAACTGTATTAAACTAATATTCCCCAAAATAATAAAATGCCTTAACATATTCCATGCATAGTTAATAGGAGATCAGAAGGATGAAAGATCCAGATAGGATCATATTCTTGGATATCAGAATTCCCTTTTTTTTAGTGTGGCACAGTAGAGGGATTTTATTTTGCATATATATGCATCTTTCCCTGCACAGCGTGGGTTTTTTTGCCTTGTATAATGGAACTCACAACATGAAATGCTGACAAAGCTGATGAAGACAGCGTCCTTCCCAACAATAACACAATGGCTTGGCAGTTCATCATGTCTGAAGAGCAGGTTTTGTAATCAAAGACATTGAAATCTTGTAAAAGAGAGGGTTAAAAAAAAAAGAACATTTCCTTCTTGGAGCATGGGCTGCATTCTGTTTTTCTCTAAACTTTCACTGAGCAAACATATCTGTATTTTGACCTTCTTTACAAGTTAGTGTTTTTGTAGAAGTACTTGTACCAGGCTAACAAAGCTGTGCACAAGTATTCATGCAAGGAGTGTCAGTGTGTCACATTTCTCTGAACAATAACAGGCTGCAGAGTGGGAAGAAATTCTAAGCAGCTTTGAAAGAACATGGAACAATTCCTTTGTTTTGCATGTCTTCCGTGTGTATAACTACTCCGCCATGTGCCAGAAAGCTAACACAATAGTTTGGCTAAATTTGGTGAGACTAAGAATTTAAAAAGGGCCTTTTCTACAGCCACACTTCTGCTGATAACTTCTGAATTCTTTTCTGGAAGACAAGGAGGAAAAGAGTAGTCAGCTCAAGTGGGTCTGGAAGCAAATCCCCTTATTTGAAGGAGACTAAGGACAGGGACAGGAACAAAAACATGTCCTATGAGCAATTAATTGTCTGTTTCGCTGTCCAGCCTTGATCCAGCGTCAGAGATGGCAAGTGTCGTGGGGCAGAAGTTTTTTTAAATGTGTACAATTACTGGTGGCATTTCTGTTGCTACAGACCAGGCCATTATCTCAAGAAACTCCTGATTGTCTCTAATAGTGCTTGAAGGGTTCACTTTCAAATTACTTCCCTCATTTCTTCTACCTCTGTGACTGGGTGCAGTAGAAGGCTGCCATTCAGGATGCAATAGGAGACTGCCATTCCCACTGGCTTTAAATGTTGGCTTGATCCACAGGAAAATAACATCCACTGCACCAGTGGCTGGACTAAAGCGGCAATGACTCTGTGCCAGGCAGAAGGACTGCAAATCATCTGCCCGAGGGTAATGTGGACAATTCTCTGCAAACTGGTCATCTAAACCATTCTTTGGCCCACAGCAATGAGTCTTCTCTTTCTACAGGGGGCATTTTTACTGAGTTCATCTCAAGTAACTGGGTTCCAGTTCCTCCCTGTTTTCTTAGGGAAAACCGGGATGACACCCTGGGTGTGGGCAGCTGCCCTACGAGAAGCACTGCCTAGAGAATTCAGTCCCATCCCTGACGATGGTGCCACGGGACCTCCCTTTGCTTTTCAGCATGAGGCTCCTGATAAAGCAAAGAGCTTCCTTAAACTCTTTCACAGCTCAGATGCATTGTGAGGAAAGAGACCATCATCCTCCTAATGAGCAAATGTGTTCAGAGTAAACGCACTCCTTGAAGGGCGTTAATGCTTTCATCACCACTGGCTAATGAGCCTGAACTTGCACCTTGTACTAGATACTAATCAGATTTCTCTCTCTGTACTCTCTAAAGCACTGCAATTCGAGCTGCCAGCAGGCAGTGATGCTATTTAAAAATAACCGCACATGGGTGTTCTTATTCAATATTTCTGTCACAGGAGCTGGCAAAGGTCTAGTCCCAGGCAAGACAGGGGCTCATTTTAATATGCATTGCATTCTTAATTTCTTTTAAAGTTATTATTAACTTATTCCATTTACAAAATCAAATAAAAAGACTTTTAACTGAAGAGTTACTATTTCTTGTATAATGTAACTTGATTTTTTTTCCTCTCCAAATTTCAAATTACTTTATTCCTGGGTTTTTTTTAATAATTTGCATAATCTACAACACTTTCCGGACTTTCTTACTTTGCATAAATCAATTTCACTTCTTGTTCACTTCATCATTTTCAAGGGGATTCTTTTCTGCTTTACTGGACTTAAATTAATCCTCTGGAGAAAGCAGTGTCATGACACGGCCAGCATCAAAATCTGCATAATGAAAGCAATTTTTTCCATTTAAATTGGCACTCAAGAATATCACTGCTCATTAGCAGGCTTTAGATCTTTTATTTCATTTTAAGTGAGAAGGACAAGCATTCTTTTCCTAATACGAATTTCTTGCATAAGAATTTATTCAAAGACCTCTAAATTTATTGCAGTGTAAGTTAGGTGCCTAAATACCTTTAAAAAACCCAGCCTGTGTGATTTGTAGAGTATTAACACTGCTAGAAAGACTACCAGAGTTTTCAGCCTTGATCAGAGTGGTGGTCTGTCTCATCTGGCTTCTCTCTGGGGTTAAAACTGATCTGAGAAGATGGTTGAATAATGGATGGATGTGGAATCACTTATGATGAAAGGGGAATTTCTGACTAATTCCAGGCACTCAGCAGATGCTTTTGCTGCTGATGATCTTAGATGAAGCTTAATAACGAAATCTGTACTGAAAGTTTTAACTGAGGAAAGTGATCAGTATAACAGAAGGCGGAAAAATAAAAAAGCTCTTAGCCTGGAAAGGGGTGAGATGCAAAATCTGTGCTCCTTGACTCTTCGGTACCAGCAAACAGCTGCAAAGCAGCCACATCTGTTTCGCTAGAAGTCTCCACGGCTAGTTAGCCTTCCAGGGTAGATGCCCTCACGCTTTCCCACTGTCTGCAGGCTTTATCATTAATAATTCTGTATTTATCTTTCACAGTTTCAGAAGAAATATCTGTGTTTGGGGGAGGAGGGGCACTTCTTGCCCTTGGGCCTGTAACACAGCTGCAGGATGGTGGAGGCTGAGCTCCGCACGCACCTGTAGCCTTGCTCAGGCTCCGGACCCTGGGGCTGCCCATGGCTGCCTGGTCTCTGTGGCCTTGCTTCAGGCTCCGACACGCCTGTCGGGCTCCGCTCAGCTCAGGCCTCGCCAGACAATGCTGCTGTTTAATGATTGCAGGCAATCTGGGCTCCACACTGACCTTTTCCATTCAGCCCTGACGCAGTTCCACGCTAACTACATGTATTACTGGTTTGGGGCCAGTTGTCAAAAATAACCTTCTCTTTCTTCTTTAAATGAAGATTAGTTTCTTTACTTCACCTGCAACTCATTGTTTCCATTTGAATATTTTACAGGATCAAGTAGCAATGATATCTGCTTGCCTTTTGTTAAGTTTCCTGCGAGATGAATGAGATGTTGCTTTTGTCTGCTAAATACAATGACAAAGAGCATTTAAAGACTCAGAAGAAAGTGTTGATGCACCTATTTCTCCTGCATAAACGTGTGTTTTCCAGTCATTGACTATTTCATTGTCATTGCTATGAAGTAAAAGGAACACAACAGAATAAATTGAACACCGGGAGCCTCTGATAAGAAAATATGTGTTTCAGAAACAGCATTGAAGGTTATATTTAATTTGGTAACCTTTGTGAAAGACTTTTTAAAAATTATTTTCCTAGTTAGTATGTATTATTCCAAAATACATGCCTTTGATTTTAGAAATTGTCAGAAGAAATGAATAACTTTCCCATAATTTTTAAATGTCTTGTCTGTCTTACATATTCAGTGCCAAATAAAAGATTCCATTCATGCAAAAGTTATTTATGCTAAAATTTGAAAACTATTTACATGCTAGAAAAGTGGAAGACATGGTGATCTTTTTTATTGCAAGACACATTAAAAACAAAACTTCTGTCTGACATATTTCAAGGTACACACTTCTGTTTTTTCTTCCATCAGCCTTCCCCTAATTCCCCGATCTGCTGTGAAATAAACAGAACAGCAAAGAAAATGCTTTTAGCCCTGGATCAGCATTATTTTCTAGTTCATTTATCAATGTTTTTCAAATGAGATACCTTGGTTGGTCAGACGTATAACTGCATAGAATTAATTCTTTTTGGAAACTGTATCCTATTTATCCCAGTATCTTTTGAGAGCTGCATTTGTGAAGGCACTCACACTTTCTGCACTCATTCATGGACAAGATGCCTAGAGCTGGATCAAGAGGAGAAGAGTGGAGATAGTGCCGGTCCATTTGAACTCTGGGAGGGTGGAGAGGAGGAAGCTGAGTTTGGTTCCTTCACCCTATGTTGCTTCAAACCTGATGTTGCGGTTCCTGGATGAAATAGACGGTGCATTTAAAGGCAGGGTGTAACTTGGACCTAAATCTTCCATTTCCTTCGTGACTGTGCCAAACCCGTGGCAAGAAGGGCGTAGCCCATCTATTGAAAGGCAGCGACCTTGCTCAGCCCTGTATCCAAAGGGCTCAAAAGAATGTTGGTAAAGTATTTTATACAGTGCACAGCTCTGGCCTGTGGACAGAGCCACCTGCCAAAGACAGGTTGCTCTCTGATCAGCATTTTTTTTCGGTAAGCCTTGAGCATCCTCCTGCTGACAACATTATCACTAGGTGCTCCGGGTCCAGGCTGCTGTTTCCTTAGTCCCTAACCCTCTCCTAGCCTTGTACAACAGGGCTGGTGGTTCCCCTTCATGTCTGTACTTGAAATATTTAATTTCTCTGGCCGGGAATTTTTTTCCTTCTACCAGACCGAGGTTTTCAGCCAGAAGAAAACTATTTGACCATTTTATGCCCTTGTAAAGATTAGACCCCTTGGGGTGCAAGAAGCACATTATACTGCAAACCATTAGAAATCCTACTGCAAAAAAGTTACAGACCTAGTAGAGCTGGAGCTCCTACGGTCAGGATGGAAACTCCCTGTCTTCCTGAGGTCAGTTGATCAAAGCAGTTGGAAGCCAGAAAAAGATCCTGCTACACAGCAGTCAACAATCTCAGACACCAATATTTTCTTCCTTCTTCTATTTGTATTAGGTTTTCAAATACAAACAGAAGGCATGCTCTCTATCCCAGGAGTTTTCACTCTAATGGGTTTTAATGAGCTATCTATTACTTATGCAAAAGAAAATACACACATACAAACACATATAATACTATTCCTTAGCTGAAGGTTTTCTGTGTTTAAATGTTGGGGGCTTTACCTTCTTCACCTGGCTCACTGGCCGTCCGTACATCTTCATCCGCAGTCACTCTAATACAAGGTCTAGCATGTGACACTTGAAGAAAGATTGTGTATCTGAGGATCATGGGCTCATGCTCTAATCTCATGCAGCATTGGCAGTTCCCTGGGTAAGTTGATATGTAGCGCTTCTATGCTATCGAGCAGTCCCAGTGTATTAATCAATCCTCAAGCCCTCTTGTGAAGCTCACTAGCTGTTAATCTTATTTCTAGAGGCACCGTCTCCTTCTTGACTGAGGATTCTTGAATTACAATGGCTAAAAAGCATTTCTGTCCATTCACAAGAGGACCAGAAGCTAAACTTTCTCCCATCCAGCCTTTGTCATTCACACAGTGAGGACTGATCATTGTCATGAGCTTGACCTCGTAATGAAATCAGTGACCTTGAAGGTGGCACAGGCAATACAAATCCTCTTGTTCACCCCAAGTTTAGAAGCCGTTTGCCTGACTCCTTTGATCAGCTTCCTCATGAATGAGGAGCCCCCAGCAAGACCTGCCTGAACCTCTTAAGTCGCTCCCTCCCATATGGCACAGAGGAAGCATTTGTGTGGCCCAGGAGGATCAGGACACAGATCACTAAGCTCAGTCCTCGGGCTGCTATGGATCCTTTTCTTTCCTCAAGCTCCTCTCCTACATTTCTCCGCATATTCCACTCCCCATTAACCCTATAGCTGTCCCCGGAGGTAGCCTCCAGCCTCAGGACTAGCATCCTCCTACCATCCAATTCCCTGGCCTATCTCCTTCACTGCCACCTGCCAGAGGCCCCTAAGCACGGGCTGGGCTGCCTGAGCCAAGCAGCACACAGAGGTGCTGGCAGTGAAAGTAAAAACCAACAGTAAAACAGGACAGAAATCAGTGTAGAAATGTAAAGAAATGTAAAAGTGTAAAACAGTATAGAAAGGAGATTTTTATTTTTTAAATGCGTTGCTTTTTTTCTGTGTATGTGTGTATACATATTTGTGTGTGTGGCTCGACAGTGTCCAACAAGCTTAACATGTTGGAATTATCCAGGCTGCTAAGGGTTAAAGTATTTATGAACTTGTTAAGAGATGGGAACATTATGCACT
The DNA here is from genome assembly GCA_013400655.1 of Mystacornis crossleyi. Classification (NCBI taxonomy): domain Eukaryota; kingdom Metazoa; phylum Chordata; class Aves; order Passeriformes; family Timaliidae; genus Mystacornis; species Mystacornis crossleyi. The sequence goes on along the minus strand of VYZQ01006238.1, from coordinate 71,785 downwards.
GTTCACAATGTTTAATTTTAACTGCCACGCTAGAGAGAATTTTTGATTACATTATCAGATTATTCTCATTGAATGTTAGTTGTTGTATTTTTTTTTTTTTGACAGTGCTATTTCTGTGTTAGAAAAGATATTCCTCCTAATTGACTGGAAATGGAGGATATTAATTAGCCAGGCTTTTCATGCAGAGGATTCCAGCTGCTGAATTCCTAGGCCCATACAGGGTTAAATGTCAGTCTAGAAGATTAATGACTTAACTGAAAACATTTTATCACAGATACAGAAAATAAATCCCTTTCCCAGATAGCCACAGACCGTGTGTACCACTGAGGAAGGGAACTGTGCGAACCAATAAAACCTGACTGCTCCTGCACCGGCAAACAGCAGCGATAAGACAAAAATCATTATGAGGATCAAAGTCGCTGAGCTGCTTGCCTGGCGCTGATGCTGCGGGGCTGAAATACGAGGTGTGCTGTCTGCCTGGGGTGACATTCTCCACAGGAGCTCAGAGCCTGTGCCCTCACCTGGCTTTCTCAGCACAGGAAAGGAGGCATATGTGCTTTCATGCCAGGTCTCATTCACATAGAATGAGAGTATCTCGTGCTGCTGCACAACAGCTCTGAATTAAGCCTTAGGTGTCTGATTTTTTAAATATCCAATTTCTCCTCCTTCCTTAAAAGTACAAAATCTTCCCATCATCCCACCTTTCCCCACATGCTTTCCCTTCCTTTTATGATTCAACATAGCTGGCTGTGACTATAATAAGATGCAGCCAACGATGCACCTACTGACTGTCAGTGGCATCCATAGAACATGCAGGAGCAAAATGAACAGAAATCTCTCCTGGAGCACAAACATTCAGCAGTGACAAGAACAGTGCACTGAATATAACACAAATGTTTGGCTGCATGAGTTTTAAGGCTTGCTTGCCCACAGGTAAGGAAATTAAATTGATGTTTAGATTAGGTTCGTGTCTACACACTGTAAGTATGGATTTAGTGGTTTTTTTGGCCAGAAATGAAATCAAAGATGCTCAAATCCACCACTTTTAAAATGTCCTAGTTTCCAGGACTAAATCTTTAAGGTTTTAATTGTTAAATACCAAAAAGTTTGTCTTGATGAGGACAGAAAAATATCACTCCTTCACCCACAGAAAAATGTGTCTTGGCTGGGTGGATGACTACTCTAAAACGATGGCCTCACTCTGAACACTGACTTGTTCAGGGGAAAAAGTATATAAAAATAAATCCTTCAGGGCAAGAATTGCATCATCTCACATTACACTTTTAATTTTTCAATGCAAGACTGCTCTGTAATTTTGCAAAAGTGGCTTTCAGTAGTAGAAGCCATCTTTATTCCAGCAAGATTCCTCAAGGAGAGCCCTGTACACCAATAACACGGACATTTACAAAACACCCACCTACGTCAAAAATATTTGCAAAAAATCTGCAAAAATGAGGCACTGAAGAGACAGTGTGACAATTATTTGTACAACTTGAACTCCACTTGCATGACTTTTGTGGCACAGTCTTACACAACCTTTCTCACTTGGTCTGCTGCAGTGTGAAGTGCATGAGAGAAGATAAGGCACTTGTTGGGCAGGAGGTCAATATTTTTTTTTTTTCTCCAGTTTTTAGCCCCAGGCTTTGTCTATTGCAGACTTTTCAAACCAGCTCTGAATGAAGATCTGTCTATTTTCCCCATGCCTTTTCTTTACCCTTCTTATTACTTCTGAATACTTTAGGTGCTGGTTTAGTTGCACTTCCTTGTAGATCCTGCTTCTGCAGTGGGTGGAGGGTTGAGGCACTGGGAGATGAAGGCCAGGGTGGACTTATTTTCCCTTGAGCAGCACAAACAAGAGCAGGTTAGCTGTTCAGGACATGGTTCCCATGCACTTCAGCTCCAGTTGTTGAAATGTCTGCAGTGGAGGGAAAAAGAAAACGAAGAGCTCTGGGAACATCCCAAAGGAAAAGGGGAATGTCAGATTCTTGACAGCTGGCTGAAGTGACTGTTCTTTGCAGTGATGGAGGAAAATAGTGGAAAGATGATTCAAGAATAGCCAGACTCCAGGTGGTACTGCCACATTATGGAGAGCCTGGAACAGGAGCTCTGCCAGGCGCCTGCTGCCTGGATGCCCTGGGGAGCTCCAGGCTGGGCCACGCCAAAACCATTTAACCTTTCCTGGTTCCGTGTATGGTTTTTGCTTCCCAAGAACAAAGCCTGTGCAAGCAAACTTGCCCCACCACGTAGCCCAGCACAGCTGCCTGTTCCTGTCACAGCTGGGGGGTCTCCTCAGTCAAGTCCCACCAGCAGGAGATCTGCACTGCAAGGGGTCAAGGGGCAGCATCACCTTGTGTGGGGAGGGCGTCCTGCTGGGACAACTTTGAATCCTAATTTTCCTGCAGTGTTCCCTGAAGTAATTAGCTGCAAGAAGGAATTTTCTTTTTATAGAAAGTTACACAAAGGAACTACACAAGTTCTTTGGTTCTGCCTTTGCAGCCCAAAATATACTACTTTCTTCTTGATACTGTATGATCTTCAGTTACCATACGAAAATAAATCATTTGCAGGAGAATGAGGGCAAGCTGAAAACTTATTTATCATCCAACCATTATAATGTGGTTGATGATCAAACAACCTGTGAAGCTGAGATAATTTTCTTCATCTTCAAGTAGCCACTGGAAAGCCTCATTACATGCCTGAAGTTGCATTGCTTAGCAACAACATTTCAGAAATTCAAGTTATCAGCATGATCACTAATAAGACGGTAAGCTGCAAAAGAATCCTGAATAAACTAGATTCATTTGCATTTCAAAATAAATGAGAGTAAATGTCAGATTGTGTTCTGGAGTATATGAACTCTTCTTAGCACAGATATATTGCGTTTACTCAAGCATTTGTACAATAGAGACAAATGTGAAATGTTTCTAAAATTTTATAAATGCAAGGATGTCTGTGGGCCCCAGATATTTTACAACTCTTCAACCGTAAACTTTAGCTAAAGAAGTCTGCTATCAGCAAATCATGCTGTCAAAGTGTAGCACACAGGAACAATTAGAAGTGTTACTTCCCATGGCAGAACAGGAGTATGAACGAGGACAAAGATAAGATTAACATGTTGCAGTGTACAGGATCCATTTGAAGGACTGTTTGGCTTATATAACCATAGCTTTGAGAACACTTTCTTTAATTTTACAGTTCCTCAGGGAAGAAATTTGTTAAATGTCATATGAAAGGTTTTCATGGCCTCTGTGTCAGAATGTAGACACTTAAGAGTGGCATGGCTCACAAATCCAGAGTAAATCTGGGATGTTTCTGTAGCCCCAGATTTCTGGTGAAACGTGCAGAAAACAGAGTTGTGGGAGTGCTTAGTGAAAGAGAAGTGAACAATAACCAGATATTATCGGTGGCCTGTTGCCTTTCTCTGACCTGGTCATAATACTGATCAGCAGCCAAGACCAAAGTACCTGTCAGTGATCATGAAGCACTTGGTTTGAGCTCGTCCTAAATTTGTGCCCAGAGAATTGATCTTGAAATATTTCCTTCATTTATTCATTCACAGGAATAGTATTTGAGGGAGAAATCCTGCTTGTTCCTGTTCCTTTGCAGGCAAGCCTCACTTGCCTTGAGAGCAGGGAGGAGACATTGTCTTTCTTACCTACTTGTAGTTAGTAGGTTCCTCTCTAGTCGGCATGTGTATGGATATTCAGGCACTTCCAAAGCATGCCACATCCCAGTGGTGTAAAACCTTCTCTTTGACTGCAGAGGAAGCCTCCTAGCCAGCTTTGACTCATTGCTTCAAAATGCACGCACTGAACTAGAGGAGAGGGTTTTTTTTCTTTCAAAGAACACTACTGGGAAAGACAAAGTTAGATACTGGAGTTAGATATTTCCTTCTCCACTTTCTCCCAAGAGAGGAACAAGGCTCATCCTCCAGGCTTTCTTTTAGTATTAGTTGCCAGCAAATAAAGACAAATTCCAAGCCAAGTTTTCTCTAGTCTAGAGGTCATTCAGTGGGAGATCTCTTTCCCTGCAAGGGAAGAACATATATCCAAATGACAGGCAAACATATCTGAAGGAGAGAAAAAGAGCTTGACCTTGCAAAAAAGACAGAGGTGAGGCTGTTTGGATACTTCAAGAATATGAAGATGCATAGCTTAAATGCCACACTTCTTTCAAAGTCTGTTTTGAAAACATTGTTCTACAGTACAGAGTTATTGGTTTGCTGTAGTATTCAGGTCTTTTCCAACCTAAAGACCTAGTCTACAGTTGTTTCATCCTGCAAGCAGATATTATTTTAATTTTATATTTTTAAGAAAAAAAATTAAATGCATGCAAAGTGGTATTCCACTTTATTTCAAAGCCTAATATTTGAAATTGTTTGGAAGATGCTATAATTTTGAAAACTCTGAAACCTTTTGTATTTTGACACCCCCACACAGCACTTCTGGCCTACAAAATAAGGTAAGAATGGAAAATAGCTCATTTTAAACTTCAGTCATGTTTAATGCTGAAAATAAAACACGTAGACAACCTTATAATTCTTATAAATAATGATTCTAGGGTCCAGAGCAATACATTTGAAAACTGCGGTTTTATGATAATGTATTCTGCAGTGACAGTAGAAAAATAGGTCATCATTTTGAGAAGGAGAGAAGCTATCTGTCATGTTGAACACACTAACAGGAAATTTGAAGTAATTTCAGAGGCAGTTAGTCCGAGATATTGCTCCTCTGACCCCCACGTCCCCAAGCACAACATGGGAGTGAGGAGCTTGTGGTCTCCACTGTGCAGGCGAAGTTACTGCGTGTATCCACCTCAAGGCTTGCTACATCTGGTGTTAGGAATCTATCTGACTGTATCACAGATTATCAATCTGGGTGCCATTAACCAAACCAAGTAAATTTTCTTGTAAAAAAAGAAAGGGGGGGCGGGGAGGAGGAAAAAATGAAACGAAAGAGATACGTTTAAAGAACAGGAGTGACTGTCCTTAGCTGTGTGAAAGGCAGGGCCAGCTGCAAGTTCCTGCAAGGTACAAGCTACCACAGAGCAGTGCATCATGTTTTATCTTTACCCGGTTAAACACAGTTGCCCCCAGCTGTGGGCTAATCTGCCAGCTTTTCTGGCATGTAATCAACATTTCAGTGGCTGGACTTCAACCAAAACCTGTGGATTACAAGGAGAAGTATGTTCCAACCATATCTCTCCACTAGCACTAGGTGAAGACGGTCAAGTCTCTGGCAGAATCTGGTTTTACCTTTGTTTTCCAGTCTCAGGGATACATTTATCCCTGCAGGTTTACAGAGTGGGGAAAGGTTCAGTTCCACACAACTAGGGCAGGATGCTGAGCCTGTGCCTTGATAAATATTTGACACAAATCTTTTTCCAGCCAGACAAAAGCAAAGTTTTCTTCACCTAATTTGCTTTCCAAATTGGCAGTGTCTGGTTCAGTGTAGTCTGATGCTTTATTTTTATTTTGATAATTGATTTATGTCCTGTCCATTCTATCATTAAGTTACAAAAGAGGAATTCACTAAATCTCATTTTATTTTATTTTTGTTTTACTTTTTTCCCCTTCCACACTGCCTTTTCAGTAGGCAAAATCATCCTCAGATTTCTCTTTGCTTTCAGCCTTGTTTATCATCTTTACTCGGTGTTCCTGAAAGTGCACTGCTTATTCAGTATCTCAGGAATAGTTTTTTTCTGCACTGATCTCTGCATAAACTCACAGTAATTGGCCCCCAGCAGCAAATTTAAGAAGTTTGTTGAAAATCTTGCATTTCAACACTGATGTTGAAACAAAAAGGTTAGTAGCAAAGTCAAGTAGGAGACATTTGTTACAAAAGTAAGTCAACTGATGTGTCTTTAGCTGAGTTTGCATCAAATAGATGCCTATAAAAGGTCCAATAATAAATGTTCGTCATAAAAATTGTACTTGAAACATTGAAAAGGACACTTCTGACCAGAAAAGAAGGGCCTCTGTTCACCAGCCCTGAATATCTAAAGGTTGGTTGTCTCAGTCAGTACTTGGGACTTTCCTTGTGCGCAGCCTTGAGCAAAGAGTGCTTCCAGAGGACAATTCACTGTCCTAGTCCTGGATATTTTTTTTTTTCTGTAGTAGCAGTGTCTGCACTCCTCCTTGAAATGAAATGTCTGATGTCTGTTTCATTCGTTCCATTAGCTCCTTCTGTACAAAGATATATATTAAGAGTCCAAAGATATTCTCACAAAGCTCACCTGGGAGGAATTTCCAATCAAATTTATAGAGGTAATATTGCTGAAAAGAGAGGCCCATCATACAGTGGGATTGTGCTGTGCCTGAGTCATGCTCTTGGTTACCTCTCGGGATACTGGTGGCTGAAAGGCTGCACATGACCCGGCAATGTGCACTCACATTTCCTCCAGGGGGGGAAACAGGCAGGTGGACTGAGTCTTTTATAATGAGAAAACTCAAAGGAGGAAAGAATTGGAGGAAAGAAACCCCTGAGAGTTGACCTGTCAGAGACTTCTATGTTCTCTCAGTCTTGCACTGGGAAGGAAACAGGACTTAGAAAGTCTGGGAGTTTCCTCACCCCAGGCAGTAACAGTAGCCTATTTGGCATTATGGATTTATAGATATATAGATAGCATTTTTCACGCTTGCAAAATGGACATTGTGAGATTTCAAATTTCCTAGTATCTGGCCTTCAGATATTCTTTAGGAGCAGAATTCACACCAACCTTTATTAGTTCAGCTTTACTCAGATCTATTTAAAAGTTAAGTTATAGAAATTTCTCTTTATATGATATACAGTAGTACACGGATACCATAACAGTACCATAAAAATAAATATTTACTACTTTACATCAACATCATCTCAGTTAGACTGGGAGTGTGTATACGTAAGTATGGAACTGGGCAGCTGAGACTGGATATAAAAATCCATCTGGGTTTGGAGGAAGTTGTTATCAATGCCCAAAGAGCTGAACAGAGGATTACCTCATATTTTTCTTTCAAAATCTGTACTAGACTGCTCTGTGGTGGACCTGAAGAGAGCAAGCTGCTAATAATTTTCATTTCAACTGTTTTCTCATGGCTATCTTGTGGTCTGGCTAATAGGACCCCCAGGGATTTTGGTGTTACTGCATGGATTTCCCACACACTATATGGTATGGGTTTGATTTTTTCCAGAGTGCAGATGGTTTTAGTTGTTAATCTCTGCAAATTCCTGCTGACCTCTTGTACGTGCACAGTTCTCTCCTGAAGAGGTGGTTCAATCTGCCTTGTCTGTCATTCCTCTTGCAACAATTGGAAAATGTTTTAAGTCATTCCAGAAATCGACTTTTAGTGGTGGGCTCAGTCTCAAGAAAATAAGAATTTCCTCCTCGTTTTGCTGTGTTTTTCCCAGGGAATGCAGTTTCTGACCAGTAAGAATATTAAAGATTGTGAGGGGAGGTGGTGTAAATACTTCAGAAAATGTCTAGTTCCTACTCTAAAGGTTGGCACGTTCTTGGTTTGCATCTTATTTTGTTTCTCTCACAAATAAACTGTACTTTATCTTTTACTGAAGACTAAAATTCACTGTTTCTGTATCATTTCTGGACACACTTTTGGGGAGCAGGGGGAGGGAGTGTATTTCCTTTTCTCGCAAGAAGGTATTTTAAGCCTTTTGCTACCAAATTATTATTCAGGTAGCTCCCCAGGAGCAATGTCTATCTTCCCGTATTCCCCAGACATAGACAACCTTTTACTATTTCACATGGGAGACTCTTGAGCTCCATCTTCTGGCAAATGTGGGCCAAAGCTTGTTTTTCCGAGCTGGTTCCCGTGAAAGCTGGGCGGGTTTGGGGCAGTGGCCAGCAGAGCACTGCAGGGAAGATGTGCCCAGGCTGCCACCCAAGGCAAACTCCCCCTTGCACCTCCCTCTCCCACGTTCTCGAAGGAGAACCAAAGCTTTTGCAAGATAATTGGAAAAGACAGGTACAGTTCCAAGGCAGGTATCACCCAACAGATCTCTTGGGCAAAAAGCCTTTGTGATTATTTCGATATTGACAATTGTGTCGTGGCTGGGTGGAAGCAGCCTTGCACACACATTACTCTCAGTTTGAACATCGGCATGAACAGGTTTCCTCAAGCCAAATGTGAGCATACATAAATACCTTTAATGGTGTTTTTCAGCCTATTGGATGCTTTCTGTGTTTTGGCTTCACTGAGGTACAGGTGATTTAAGCAGTGCTGGCTGGCACTGTCAGGCTGTTTCTCTTTGTTACAGGAGAGGCTGAATCAACACTTCACATGATGCTCTTACCTTGATCTCCCTTACTCAGCAACCCGACTTTTTGTGCTGATTTCAAAGCCACACCGCCAGTTGTAAAATTTCCCTTTGTTTCTTCTGGACCACTTCTCCCAGGCCAGAGTGAATGCAGCCTGCCCCCAACCCTGCTCTGAAGAACCACACAGACGAGCAATCCGGGCTGAAATGCTGGCATGCGCTTTGCCACAGCCTGCTCCCTCAGGGACCACTGCCCCATCATCCCTGAGCCAGAGGGAAGGAGGGGGAAGGTGGTCTCCAGGGAATCCTGGGCGTGCTCTGGTGCCAGTTGGCTGTTAGAACTGTTTTTGCTGATTCTATCCCAGAGGAGGATGTTGAAGCAGGACTGTCCTCCTCATGCCCGCGAGGGGCAGTACGTGCTGAGGCACAGAGTCAGCCCCCAGGGATTCTCAGGCATCTGAGCATTTTTGCTCCATGGCACTGGGTATTTAGGGGTCCTTTGCCCCGTGTGCTCTCCACAGGGCCACAGCTGAAGTACTGCATGGGAACACAGTAGCAGCAGTGCAGGGAGCACAGGGCTTGATACGGAGCAAGAAGAACCAGGAGATTTGGTGAAAACTTCTTGTGCTCTTCAGCAACAAACTCAATCCTCCCCTTGGGGCATGCCTGGAGAAATGCACTTTCATTACTATAGTAGTGCCCAGAGGCACCAAAACTTGAAAAAGGCACATCAAAAAGAGATGGTTACTGCCCAGAAGAACAGGATGAAAGCTGGATATAATATGGGCGTCTGTAAGTGGAGAGAGGTTATGTCCTTAATATGGTTAAGGCTATTTAGGAAAGGGGAAATTTTAATTTTAAATAATTGATTTTCACAGGGGCTGTGTGGGATAGAGAGGGAAATTTAAGGTCATTAAAAGAAATATGGATCCAAAATTCCACTTCAAACCAGAGTCAGCTTCAAAGTTACATAAGGATCCCAGGGTTGCCTGAAATATTGTTTAGTGAAGTGTAGCAAATTTTCAGGGTTGCACCCTGGGCTCTGTTTCCAGCATGTGACCCACTCTTTGAGACTTGTTTTCCCATTTCCCCCATATGAGGATGGAAAGTCCCTTGCTGCATCTTGTGACTGTTATCTCTGGGCCTATCCTGGTACATCTCTCTCTGTCTATGTTTCCTCCACGGCCAACTACTAATTTGTAACTTAGTTTCAGAAAGCACTCTTAATTCAGAGGAAAGGACTGGAGAAGTCTCAGTAGTTGCATAACAACTGCAGCAGTGCCTTCAAATGTTTTGTTTCCTTCGTCTAATTCTGAGGGGGGGAAAAAAAAAAAGGGAACCAAACCAAAACAAAGCAGTGCTTTCACTGCCTGGATGTCAACAGCAATAAAATGTAAGCTTACCACCAGCCTCAGACTAATTCAGTAATTTTTACTCTCAACAATACCATTACAATATTATGTTGAAGATAACTCCAGTTCCACTCACCAACCTGGGGGAACTAAAGCTCTTCTGATACAGAGTGCTGACACTCTATCTGATACTAGAAAATCCTCTTGTATTGCCATGACCTGAACCCTTCATGAATGCACATGAATTCCAGGAGAAATCAGGGTGCCACTGGGTCCCCCTGGTTATGATGCATTTGAGTAGGTGCCCACTGTATTTATATTGGGTGTGTTATTCAGATTTAATGTGATCAAGTTTTCTTACGGCAGAAATAAAAGAGAAATACCTGGAGCTATGTCTGAAGGCTAAAACGAAGGAAGGCTTTTGTGAAGAGTTCATTGACTGTATGGATACAAAAATCCTGTACTGAACAAGTGTTGGATGCCTGCAAAGAATTAATCCCTTTTTGACAAATAATCTCTGAACTGCAAACACCACAATATTTTCCTCTCAAAGAAGGGAATGAAAAGAGAAAAAGGAAGTGGGTCTTTACAAACACTGTTATACTTTGAGGTTACTGCCAGGAAGTTATGGAAAGTTCTAGGCCCTTACAAGACAGGGAAAATTAAGTTTGTCTGAAAACTGAGATACAAAACACATTTTCTCTTTTCAATCAACAAAATGCAAGGAGTAAATTTTCCTTCCTCCCAGTTTTTGGCAACATTCCCCTCAATTAGGAGCACTTAAGCTAATCAACATCTGCACAAAGTCTTCTTGGTCCCCCAAGGCTTTCCTCTAAGGTTTCCCTTCCCACAGGACAAGATGCAAGTGCCTGAGCAGGGGAATGTGGGTCAGTGCTGGAGGAGAAGGGCAACCTCTCTAGAGATGCTAGAACAAGGGGTCTTGTGTCCTGCTTCATTCTGTCTTGTCTTTGGGGCTCTTAGTGTTGGCTAAGCAGCCCTGTGTGTGTGCAGCCCTGGCATGTGGTATGGCCTGTGAGCACAACCATACCATAAATGTTATTAACAAAATGTTCTCATATTCCCAGCACCCTCAGGACAATCACATAAGTGAAGTCCTGGGCAAAATACTGGTTGAAGGAAGAGATGAGAGCACTCTTCCCCTCTCTGTAAGGTACCCAGCAGAGGGTGCAGTCATCTACCCTACGTGCCCTACCTGATTACATGAGGAGGGCCATGAAGTTATTCTGAGGGCTGAAACACCTCTTCTGTGAAGACAGGCTGGGAGAGCTGGTTCAGCCTGGAGAAGAGAAGGCTCTGGGCAGACCTTAGAGCACTTTCCAGTACCTAAAGGGGCTACAAGAGAACTGGAGAGGGACTTCTTACAAGAACATGTAACGATAGAACAAGAGGCAATGGCTTTAAACTGAAAGAGGGTAGGTTTAGATTAGATATTAGGAAGAAATGTGAAGGTGGTGAGGCACTGGAACAGGTTGTCCAGAGAAGTTGTGGATGTCCCATCCCCAGAAATGTTCAAGGATGAGGCTTTGAGCAACCTGGTCTAATTGGAGGTGTCTCTGCCATCACAGGGGGTGTGGACGTGGATGACCTTTGAAAGTCCCTTCCAACCCAGACCATTCTGTGATTTTATGATTAGACTCCTTTATTAAAATAATAGCAGCATCCCTAGATAATAGAAGAGAAGCTTTCTTTTTCCTTCCAAAAGGCACAGTGTTGCTCAAGAGCTCAGGGAATGCTAACCGATTAGAAGTTGTCCTGGTTTGGACAGGTGTCTACTAAGGAAGGCAGGAGTCCCCCTCCCACCTCGAAATGGAAAAATGTAACCCCCTTCCTCCCAAACTATTATAATTTTGAAATTGAGGGGCTTTCAGGCAAATATATGAGAAATAGGAATAACAGGTCTTTACTTATATATGTATATATGTATATGTACAACAAGGCAAAGCAAAAACAACAATAACTAAGGCAATAACAAGTAATAGGAATCAGACTGCAGTGACGGCTGCCG
>VYZQ01006238.1:35893-50133 GCA_013400655.1 Mystacornis crossleyi | reverse complement strand
AGGTGTTTCACTGATTATCTAGCCCCTCACTTCAAGAAAAACATTTTGGTGCTGAAGTGTCTAAAGCAGGACAATGGAGCTGGTGATGGATCTAGAGGAGCATTTGAGGGAGCTGTTCCAGGTTGTTTAGCCTGGAGAAGAGAAGGCTCAGGAGAGGCCTTATAGCTCTCTACAACTACCTGAAAGGAGGTCGTAGCAAGGTGTGGTTCAGCCTATTTTCCCAGACAGTGACAAGATAAGAGGAAATGGCCTCAAGCTGCACCAGGGAGGTTCAGGTTCGACATCAGGAAGAACTTTTTCACAGAATGGGTTGTCAAGAATTGGAACAGGCTGCCCAGGGAAGTAGTGGAGTCACAGTCCCCGGAAACATTCAAGAAATGACTGGACACAGCACTTAGTGCTATGATTTAGTTGACATGGTGGTGTTCGGTCAAAGGCTGCACTTGACGATCTTGAAGGCCTTTTCCAACCTAAATGATTCTGTGATTCTATGTTTCTAATTAATTTATTTTTAAGTCCATACATGGGACAACCTCACAACTCTGAGGAGCGTGGTATGCAAAGTGACTTCCACCTTCCTGGTCCCCTAGAAAACCAGCACTTTGCAAACATAAGAGCAGAAATTGAGAGCAAGCTTCTCCACAACCTTCCTCACATATTGCACTAGCCTGTGTGCAGTGCAGACAGCTGCAACCATTGTTCCTGTCTCTGTACACGCCTTGGGAAGGCAAAACACCCTGTAAGCTGTCTCAGCCACAGTAACGATCACAGTCCTTCTTCTACTGCAGGAAAAATGTATTGATTTGACCCTGGTCACAATAAAAACACTGGATAAACTGGGTAAACACAATCTCAGTGTATCAGGATTTAAATGCACTAGCAGTAAAATGAGGAAGAGCAAGAAGCAATAAAACTCAGCAGTATTAAACTCATTACAGTGCACAAATGCTGTGGTATTAATGAGCTTGTTTTGCACAGAAACAATGTGTGCAATGTAGCTGAGCTGGTGTCAGTATAATAGGTTTTATCTTTTTACTCCCATTCCTAAGCACTTTTAAATTCATACTGGAGATGATGCATAAATTGAAATTTAATTTTCTTTTCTCTTTCAATTGAAAAGAAAGACATCCCCCCCAAAAATCATCTTCCAGCATTGCTGTCACCTCCCACACATTTCACATATTTTAAAGATTCACTAGGAATAAAACCACACACATTCAAAGTAAGTCAACTTTTAACTTATTTTGAAACAAACAAACAAAAAAGCTTCTTAATGAGGGTAGACTTCTTAATTGGGAGAACTTGAAAGCCTTACTAGCAAGAGCTGCAGCTGCAGTACCACAGGCTCCTACTAGGAATCTGTTGCATGGAGAGGAGCTTCGTCCCGTGTTTCCACCTTCATGAGGGGATCCTGCAGGATGACGGGGCTCCAAGGAAAGAAGCTGGTCTTCAACACGTTCTAGTCAAGCAGGTTTGAGTCATACGAGAGCAGAGGGATGTGTGGGATCAGGTGGAGGCTTTCTGCCCACACAGGAAGAGTGGTGTTTTGCAGAGGTGGGGACAAGGTGGCAGGTGGTTTTGGGGAAGGGAGCTGTGGCCGGGGGACAAGGCGCTGCCGTGAATGGCTCCCTGCTGATGCACTGGCAGGCACCGCCCTCACCTCTGCCTTCCCCCTGAGCTATAACAGGCAGGCTCTGCCCAGCTCCCTCCTGGGCACAAGCAGGCAGAGAACTAAGTCAACACAACATTCAGAGGAATTGCTCTGAGCTGGAGGAGGCCGCAGGCTTGCAGAGCAGAGATTGTTGTTGCCAGCCAGCTGAAGAAAATGTGGTCAGAAGCAGCTACATGGAGATAACTGGAAGGTAGTGATCATCATCAGACATGCTGTTTTATGCCTCCTGAATGTGCTTGCATAGAGAGGCTCATCAGACCGAACAGGGCTTCAGTAATGAAGCCAAGGGTTAGGAAATGGTGTTGCCATTGCTAGACAGTTCTGCTAGTCCTGTGCCACCACCCCTGGTGTTGAAGCAATGGGATGGGCGGGGAGCTAAGCCCACCCCAGAGCTGACACACGGTTTGCCAGTGAGCTCCTGGGACAGGCTGCATGGGCTGTCAGCTGCTGCATGAAAGAGATTACAGCTGTTTTGATCAGTTAAAAGTACTTTAAAATATATAAGCCGCTTATAAAATTTGCGAGTTGAGTCTGTGAAGATCCAAGCTTCTGGTCTAGAAGACAGAGAGGACCAGGAGCTGCTTCTGTAGTAATGAGAGTGCCAGGGCCTTCTCCAGCACAGTTTCCCAGAGCCTGATGTTTCCTCTCCAACCCAGAAGTGTGTAGCCTGACAGTGTCTAAGACAAAACACTTGGCCTCATCTCTGAAACCTTCTCGAGTTGTCTTTCACACCATAAAGTCGCCAGTTCAGGGTACTGAATTACATCAGCCCAGCTCTGCAACAGAGATTTAGCAGGGATAAAGTGCTGGAAAAGGCCATGAAAAACCGAAACCCAGGTTGGACTAGATGATCTCTAGCCACCTTCCTCCTGAGCAAAATTTTCCTGCTATTCTGTAATTCTCATTCACCATCTTACTGTTTTCTTTCGGTGTCACTGTACTACCAAGAATCAGGACCAGCACAGCACTTAATTCTGTGTAAGACATTGTTATTTTCATAATGCAAATATCTTCTGGGGTTCCAATTCCAACAGCATGACTCCTCTGTCATGCTAAAAAGAGGAGATTCTATTTGGATGTCAACTTTAAATATTGCAAATTGCAGAATTACTCATGACATCAGTTTAACAAAAACATCCTTGCACTGCCAGATTTAGAGAGAGAGCCCCTTGGAAATTTCATTTTCAGACACCTTTGTGCTTGCAAAAACATATTAGGCGCCCTACCAACAAAGTGGCAACTTCTGCAGAATTATATAATATAAAGCCTAATGGGAAGATTTTAACTTTGATAGCTGACTCAGAGAGAAATTTTCCATTAAAATTACAACAAACACTTGCAGTCAAGTAGTAAGACAAATGTTTTGTTCTACTTTGTCAGGCTACTGGGCTTCTAATGTTCACAGAATCATTGAGGTTGGAAAAGACCTCTGAGACCAAGTCCAACCTTTGACAGACCACCACCTTGTCAACTAGACCACAGCATTAACGGCCACATTCAATTATTTCTTGAACACCTCCAGGTATAGTGACTCCGTCACCTCCCTGGGCAGCCCATTCCGATGCTTAATCACCATTTCTGTGAAGAAATTTCTTCTGCTGTCCAGTCTGAATCTCCACTGGCACAGCTTGAGGCTATGTCCTCTTGTCCTACCACTATTACCTGGGAGAAGAGACCAACCCCACCTGGCTACAATCTCAGGCAGTTGTAGAGAGTGATAAGGTCTCCCTCGAGTCTCCTTTTCTCCAGGCTAATAACCCCAGCTCCCTCAGCTGCTACTCACAGGACTTGTGCTCCAGATCTTCACCAGCTCTGTTGCCCTTCTCTGGACACGCTCCAGCTCCTCAATGTCCTTCCTATGGTGAGGGGGCCAGAACTGGACACAGGATTTGAGGTGCTGAGTACAGGGTGACAATCACTCCCCTGGTCTTGCTGGTCTGACTATTTTTGATACAAGCCAGGAAGCCACTAGCCTTCTTGGCCACCTGTGCACATCTCTGGCTCATGTTTAGCCAGCTGTCAACCAGCACCCCCACTACACAATAATACAGTATAGTTTATCACCGTGACCTGTATTCCACACCATTTATGAGTCATGTTTTGTTCCATTAAACATTCTCCCAAAAGTGTGTTTTCTGTATGATCCATCTATTAGAGTCTCCTACTATGTGTGGGCTTTTGGGGGGGACAAGGTAGTATTTTTGCAGGCCAGAGAGATGACTGCACACAGTTGGAGAAAATATGCTATATTAAAGCAGTAAGGCTTGTCAGGGAGATGAGAGAACCCTGGCTTGTGCGTATTCAGCCAGTTACACAGAACAGCAAAACCCTCCAGGCGAACAGTTTCATTAAACATTAATTTGTGAAGCACTTCAAAGTTTAGGTTGAGACATGCTTCTGTATAATACATAATATTATTTATCATCTAAAAAAGTTGTTTTGGATGCAATTAGGGAATAATCCTACAGCTCTCAGCAGTGATTCAATGGAATTCAAGGAGGTCTCGCATCATTTAATAAAGACAAACATACAGCAGAGGAAGGGCTTGCAAGTCTCTCTCCCTTTTAATTTGGCAGATCAGAGGAAAAAAAGTTGTGGGCTTTAAAACGTGGCCTTTGATTCATTTGCTTGAACATTTCAAGCTTATCAAAGTAGCTTAGCTCATAGAAGACAGCTAGGCGTTGTTTACACTCATCCATGGTGTGCTGAAAAATGGACAAACGGTAACCTTCACAGCAACACTGGTTAGAAGGTTTTGCATAGGATGGGCGACAACTCAGCCTTATTCTCCAGTCCCTTCCTCACCCCTGAGCTGAAGCTGCTGCTGTTGCGTTAAGTGCTTGGGAGCAGCAAAGAGAATGTCTTTCCAAGCAGAGGACTGAGGCGGGCCGTGACCCCAGAGAAGATGACAGCATGGAAGAAGCGAGCATGAAGTGGAGCACCTGTCTGTGCCCCCACTGCTCCTCCTGCACAAGTCCAGCTGGCAGTGCAGGACAAAGCCTACCTTGGTGGGCTGCCTTGCTGATCCCAAAGCAGCCGGTACCTTGGGATCAGCAAACAAAGACTAAAACTGTCTGCACCCACCCTCTGATTTTATAGGTATACCTATCTCTCACTGCCAGTGAATAAACATTTTCAACAGTAAAGACAAAAAGATGTCTTAAACACATGGGACTATTTAGGGCAGTTAGGATTTCACATGAAAGCTGAATTCATGAAAACACACAGAAAATCAAACCAGCAGGTTATGTTTTCTCGTCATTTTTGTGAAGTACTTTAAGAAGCACTTACAGATGTGCAAGTGTGTGAGAGTATACTTTCTTCTATAAAGAAGAAATGACCTTTACCTTCCACTCATTTACCAATCTTCAACTCAGTGCAGCTATGCTATGCTGCACAGTTGCTAATGCATGTTCATACAAGAAGTCCTAAAAAGCACTGTAATTTCAAGAACTGCTTTGTAGGCCTATTTTCTGTAACAGCTGTATTATTGTCCATGTCCCCAAATTCCCTGCTGTAAAGCAACTATTTCAGAATCTCATCTAGCTCCTTTACTAGATCAACTACCAGGCACCAGTGAAGGAGAAAAAAAAAAGAGGAAATATATAGAAATTTGAATAATTTTTTAATGAGTAGCAGTTACTGTGAATGGGAG
The DNA here is from genome assembly GCA_013400655.1 of Mystacornis crossleyi. Lineage (NCBI taxonomy): Eukaryota > Metazoa > Chordata > Aves > Passeriformes > Timaliidae > Mystacornis > Mystacornis crossleyi. The sequence goes on along the minus strand of VYZQ01006238.1, from coordinate 44,806 downwards.
CTCTCACGCTGGTGCAATTGAAGATAAATTTTCTGCCATATCGAAAGTTCTAATATTCTTTGCTACTGAAATGGCAAATTAACTGCAGCAAGCCTCCATCACTGACTACTAAAAACCAGCTGAGGTAGGAGAGCCCAGCAGCAGCAGACCTAACACTGCTCTAGAACCAGCTCCAGCTGAGGTTGGAAGCCATCTCTGGAGGTGAACTAGTCCTGCACTCATCCCCATGCATACCTACTGGTTCTGAAGGAGACTCCACAGCCTCTAGGGGCAACCTGCTCCACTGTCTGATCACCCTCACAGGATAAGGTTTGATGTTTCAGCATTCTCCTGTATTTCAGTTTATGCCCCTTGCCTCTCAGCCTGCCACTAAGCACCAACCAAGAAGAGCCTGGTTGGTTTTACTCCCCCTTCCATCATGTATTTGTGTGTTGGTAAGGTCCCTCCCAGCCTTCTCCAGGTTGAGCAGTTCCAGCTCCCAACCTCTCCTTGTACAACATATGCTCCACTTCCTAATCATCCCAGCCTTTTGGTGGACTAGGTCCACTAAATCCATGTCTCTCTTGAAGCAAGGAAGCCCAGCTCTGAACGCAGTACTCCAGATGTCTCACCAGATCTGAAAGGATCACCTCCCTTCACGTGCCAGCAACACTCTTCCTAACACAACCTGGGAGACTGCTGGCCTTTGTTGTAAGCTGGCTCAAGGTCNCCACTAAGCACCACCAAGAAGAGCCTGGCTGGTTTTACTCCCCCTTCCATCATGTATTTGTGTGTTGGTAAGGTCCCTCCCAGCCTTCTCCAGGTTGAGCAGTTCCAGCTCCCAACCTCTCCTTGTACAACATATGCTCCACTTCCTAATCATCCCAGCCTTTTGGTGGACTAGGTCCACTAAATCCATGTCTCTCTTGAAGCAAGGAAGCCCAGCTCTGAACGCAGTACTCCAGATGTCTCACCAGATCTGAAAGGATCACCTCCCTTCACGTGCCAGCAACACTCTTCCTAACACAACCTGGGAGACTGCTGGCCTTTGTTGTAAGCTGGCTCAAGGTCAGCTTGGCAGCACCGTGATTCCCAGTGCATTTTCAAAACTCACCTGAACACAAGTGTCTCCTTTCTTGCTCAGCAGCCAGGCATCACCACACCACACTCTCACTTCACCCCACTCCACAGCAGGGCTGGCAGGAGGCCCAGCACAGCTCACGGCCCAGGATTGACTCAGCAGCAGGGAGAGGAAGCAAGCTTTTTAGCAGCCAGGAACAAGTTTAGCAAGTTCTCAGGACTACCACATCTTTTTATAGTAAATGCTTTACTATGAAAGTTTTCATAAAAGCATCTAAGAAGGTGGAAGTGGTAGATGAAAAATTTGCCCAGCTCTTACACTACAGAAAGTAATTAAAAAGCACAAAAAACACCACATTTGAAGTTCTCTATTTCCCCAGCATGATGTAGCAACACAAATCAGGCTACATTGCCCCAGCCAAACCTCCAAAATATTCATGTATCACCATAGCCTGTAGAAAGATTATAGTTTTTTTATTGATTTATTGTTTTACAGATTCAGCTTTCAATAATAAAGTTCAATAAATCGATTCCCTAATCATAAAAACTCATTTTACACATATGTACAGGTACCCAAACATGTCACAGCGATACCACAGACCTTCACACAGAACAAGCTGGGGAGAGGTGCTAAGGGCAAGGACGTACATTCAGAGATCAAGTCGTGGATATGCACAGTGCTTTTGGCACACCTCACTGCAGATTGCCCACACAGGTACAGTAAAATAATCCCAACTAAGTGATAACATGGATTAGTTCAACTACATTAATTCCAGGAGGAACACTTAATTCACAATTAAACTAGCCATCAGAAAAGACTTAAGTTGAATCAAATGCAGCTGAACTAATCATTTTAGTTTTATTAAGCAACCCTCTATAGAAAACCCTAGGCCTTGAAATCTGTCTCCAATATTAAACACATCTTTTTATCTGAGAGATGCAGAAGTTTGAGGACTCAGAGAACTCAGGTATGAGAAGTATTCTTTGGCAGTTTGATACAAATATAAAAAATAGATTACTTTTGAGTGGTAAACTAAGCTTTTCCCTTTACTGCCAGCACCAGAACTGCTTCAGTGATACAGTAACGCTTACACATTGGAACGTAAACACAACCTTGCATTTTAATGAAACAAAATTCGTATTACAGATAAACATCAATACTCCAGATACCCTTCAACAGGCTACCCACTCCCCACACTGAAGTTGAACTCGACACTCAGTGAGAAAACTTGCCCATGTCAGTGACAGAGTCCAGGAAACACTGCACAAGTATTCACCCTCTCCGCAATACAGGACCTGGCACACACAAGAGACCAGTATACAAAGTGTGCTCTGAGTATTCCAGCTGCTATGGAAAGCTATTTGATGTCAAAATCCTTAGTTAATTTACTGAATATCCCTTCCTCTTTTATGAGATAAAGTAGACCACAGGTCTCTTTCTGTAACTGCAATCTAACCTTAGTACGATGAAAAACTGCAGCTAAGAGTTTATGCAATCTGCTTTATAACATTACATCAAGCAACAACAAGTTAAAATACACCATTTCACAATGAGGCAGACATTCATTTAAAATCTGGCAATTCCCTTTTAAAAAACAGTTGTTTTCCCTTCTAGTGACATGGCTATCCCAAAGGAGATAAAGCCAGGCTCATTTTGAAGAGTGGGGGGGAGGGGGAAACAGGAAACACTTCCAGAATGAAGCATTTAACAGTTCTGCAGCCTGCAGGGCAGAAGGCTGCAGTATTAATGTTTGTCTCCAGTAATACAGATCTAAAGATATTGCTTTGTCCAAATGCAGCCACAAGCTTGCAATTTTAAACTGCTTCCAACAATAGGAATGTAACTCAAACAGGGCATTCCACGATGAAGACCATTTAGCCAGTATCTCTGCTTAGTTATCTCAGTGCTGAAATACTGTAGTACAGCTTCACTTCATCTTCCTTCTTGCCCGCTTCAGACTCCCATTCAAACTTCTAATGCTCAGTCCAGAACAAATAAAAATAATAAAAGGCTTAAGCAGACTCCTGTGCTGGGCAAACAAATACAAGCAGCAAATCACATTTAGCCATGGAAGTTGACCCAGCCCATTTTCAAAACTCAGCAAATGATGCCAAAGCCTTATCCTGCTTATTACCTTTGAGTGAGCATGTTATGGGGAAAACAGGTATACAAACAATACATAGTACTGTTTATGCTTATTCCCAGTGGAAAATGGACCTGATGCTGAGAGACGTTGCATTCACTCAGGACTGTAGGAATACCTTCATTCCACCACTTAAATAAAAAACCCCAAAGCTGGATAGTGCAAGACAGACTGCCTAATCCACCACAGAAGCTTCCATCCCTTTTTATGGAATCTTCTCAGTATTTCCAGAACTTGACACCTACAGCTGGCTTAGTCATCCCAGCCAAGCTGCAGTCTCTATTTTCAGTTAACAAAACCAACCTCTCTAGAATTCACATATTATATAGTAAATATATCTGAAGATAAACCATTAGCTCTGAAATGCCTGACCATGAAGAATTAAGAAGAAACAAAGATGGGAGTTCTTTCTTGGTTTTTAAGGACCTTCAGAGCATGGAACTCTATTTACATTGTCCTGTAGATTTCACAAGACTTAATTCTTGCACATCCATTTTGACACTTGAATGTCAAAGTGAGGCAATTCAGCTTTGTTTTAAGTAACGTCTTTTTCAAACAGGAATCTGTGAATTCCCCTCCCCATAGATTCTCAGGCATTCACACAGACTCTCTAGAAAGGTAAGACACTTTATTGAATTTTTTTTGATAAATTAAGAAAGGACTATGAACCAGACTTATGGGTCACAGGTGCTTGTAAACAGACATCAATTCCTTCCCACAGAAAGCCTGACTCCATGCACTCAGCCCGAAGTCACTTTCCCCAGCGTTGCTCACAGGCTGCATAGTGATGGAGGGCAGAGAAAAAGTCTTCATAGCTGATGTTTAGGTGGGAAGGCAAAGAACTGAGAAAGCAAGTTAGAAACATTTAAAATAAGCTTTTATAAACACCACACTATTCATACAGCCACTCAGGAGTATCACTAAAAGCAAGCTATTGTCTGGAGTAACCTTCTGAAGTTGTGCTCAGTATAGTTATTGTCACTCAGCTCTAGTAACTAAACCAGTCAGCCTCTAAACCAAAGCCTCCCATTACAGCACACAGATCCCTTCAAATCAGTGAAAAGCTGGAGCAGCACAGGCCTGCCCACACATTTCAGTGCACTATAAATGCTCTCAGATTTAAGAAGTTCAGCAAATCTAGTCAGTTCACTTATTACCAAAATTGAAAAGTAATCCGTAAGTGTGATTTTTTTGTATTATCCCATTTCCCTTGTATGCTAAGTTTCCCTGTCAGAAACCTGAAAGCCACAGAAAATCACCACTGATGTAAGGAACACTGTCAAATGGGACTGGACCACAGACTAGGTGGTGACAGAAGCTGTTCCTTAAACCTGAGGCATGAAGCCTGCTGTTGCCTAGTCAAGGCTAAAAAACCAACAATGAATGTTTGACAGGTTTCACTCAATAATTTTTAAATACCTTCAAATCAGTCTCCANAACCTTAACAATGCTGTTTAATCTGACTTGTTCTAGTTTTGTCTTGACAAACTCGATTTTAGTAGCACAGAACATGCTGTACCCTGACTGCCTACTATAGTCCTTACTTAACTATGTGGAGCTGCTGTCAAGTTGAGCAAAAGGCCTATTAACACAAAAAAAAGCTTAAGGAGGTTTCACTGAAGAACACCTCAGTATTACAGACCACCAAGAAAAAAAAATACCATTAGATGACTTGTCTCTTCCTCAGTATGGGACCAGACAAATTTTAGAAGCAACTTACTATGAAATTTCAAGCAGACTGTTTCAACTGACATCTTTCTGGTTACATGAGCGAGGAAGAACAGGGCAGTATGTTTTCTGTTACTGTGTGGACAACCTGCCCCATTCTAGGGCAGAGCTAGATAATACTGATGAATTTCACTAGGTGCCCATACTCTTACTATCCATACTTTAAAACCATAGCCAGTCATTTCCTTCATGAGAGCATGCTACTCATCTTCTGAGGCTGAAGACAATTAGTGACCAAACACTAGTGCCTGTCTCCCTTCCATACACTTCTGCAATGCCTAAGCTACTCCAGGCTAAAACTGACAGACAGGAAATAGGCTTAGAATGAGCAGTCTGAGTCCAGCTTTCCCTGCTAATTCTAGCAAGTTGATTAAAGTAACGTGTGAAAACCAGTAGAGCACCCCAAGGGGACCCAAGAAACTGAACTGTTCCTCTTGCACCTACCTAGCTCATTGGAAGAGCATTCCAGTAGTCATAACTCTGTTTTGCTATCATGCTGCAATTAGTCATGATTATTGTAGGCTGTTTATTGTCACCCCTTCCATTATCCACTAATTCTACAAGTTAAATGCAAGCGTGCTTATGCTGGCTAATGACTACCTTCAGCAGATAAAGTAGAATACAGCCTACTTGCTCCAAACTTTAGATGTTATTTCTCAATTACTTCCTCATTTGCTTAAAAAAAACACCACTAAAAAAACAAGTCAAGAGCCTTTTACAATTTTCAGATTAGCTGTAAAGGAACTTAACTTCAGGAATAATAGAAAAGGAAACTAAGGTCAGATTTTGCTCCGCCCAGGTTTTGAAACTGAAGCTGGAGATTTTTCAAAAAGTTCACATCCTCACTCCCCACTGAGTCATCACAACAGTCATCCTTTTACCAGAGGTAAAGAAGCTATTTTCCCAAGCATGTGCATTTCTAAGGAAGGATGAAGTTTTTAGATATGAGTGTCTTGTGCCACAGTTCAAATCTTATCTCAAAGTTAAGAAAAAAATTGCAAAGCAAAAGCCACTTATGTGTTCAGACGCTAGCATGTTAGCATGAAAGAGCTTTGCAGGGAAGCAGCGAATACTTAGAAGTGGGAGTCTGGAGGAAGTGGACAGCTTTACTCATCAGCTGATTCAATAGCTGAGTACTCCTCAGCTGGTACAGCAGCAGGATCTTCCACACTGCAATGGCTTTTCAAACGGAAAGACCTTCAGAGAGCACAGTTAATGCTAACATTTCCTTCTGGTTCCTATCTGAAGGAAAAAGAAAATGCACACTGTGGTATTACTGTCAGAACAGCCTACAGAAAACACAGTACTGTGCTTTCCACTGTGCATCCATTTTTCTACCTAAACATATCAGCGCTACAGATAAGTTACATGTAGAAGCTCCCTCAGAACTGCTAGAGTTACAGCAGTCAAGTTTAGCACACATAAGAGAGAGGATTTGGGAGCAGACTTTAAAAAACAAAAGAGGCTAAAAGACTTGCTCACTCAAAGGATGGGAATCTGGCAACATCCCTTCTAGATCAGGAGTTCTGTGAGGGGAACATGAAGGAATTTTAGAGCTGATAACCCTACCCTTCTCTTCTCCACATAGGTTTTACAGGGCAACTTGAGTAGCCTTAATTGGTAGTCATGTTCTTTGCTGGAAGGCAGACAGACAGCAAGTAGAGACAATATTAAAATGCAGCAGGCACCTACTTTTCTGAAAACAAGCTGGTTAGCTGAGGCATTGCTCAGAAGAAAGTACTCTTACACTGCAGAAAACTCAAGCTGTAAGAATTAAGTGCATGACTGAATTAAGAACAAGAAAAGACACATGACAAGCTAGAACCATACCATTTTAGGACTAGGCTTCAATAACTGTGCCCTAAACATGAACAAAAAGTTTAAAAACTACATTAACAGGTATTTAAATCAAAATGTGAAACCCCAGAGATTTACATAAGACACTATGAATGCAAACCCTAAAAGTAAAACTGCTCAAGCATTGCTTTTCAGAACACGCTCTCAAATCAGTAATGCACAGATGCTTACATTCAATACTGTTCCATTAAAAATGCACACAAATGAAGTTTGCTACAAGTAAAACAAAGTTTCAAAAGCTACTGCTAAATAAGACATGAAAGAATACTGCACCTCCAACAATGTCCTAAACAGTAAATAAACAAATGAATAAGTAGGACTAGTTACAGATATTAGCCTTAGTTATTAGCCACGTACATGAAGCAGCCTGTTTCAAAGTTCATAGTTTTGACAGATTAGATTTCTCTTTCTGTGCTCAGCTAGCATGCAATACTTCAAAAATAAATCTGCTCATTTTAAGACTGGACCCAATACCTTTAATATATCCAGACAGAAGACCCCCAACAAGTTTGAAAAGCTCCAGTTAAACATCACTAGCCAAAATACACACACAGATAACAATTGTCACTGGTTCTCCATTAAATTAGTGACTATTCTGAAGAAGCAATGTAATTTCCTTTAATTGCCTTTGAGGTATAACAGGATAGATGTCCTAAGTTCTTCTTCAGGTGCCTTATTAAATACATTTAATAATTCCATTACAGGAGGATGCTGACAACAGGGATGGAATTCAGTTAGAAGTTAAGTGGCCAAAATGCCATGGAAGTCCATCCGCAGAACAATTCAGCTGACCACCCACATGAAAAAGAAGAAATCACTCTCTAAAGTCCAATTAATGGGAACCACACTACAATAACATGCCCAAAGGCATCCAAGTTCAAGCGTGCAATCTGAAACCTGAACCCTGCCAAGCTAGTTACAGCTGCAATTAACATGCACAGATCACCTAGGCAAGCTGAGCAACTCATTATAGCTCCACAGTATAATGGAAAAGTAGATACTAATTCTAAACTACTTCTCCCCGGTGTGATATTAGGGCAGTTCTGCCCTTTTTGTAGCTATTTCATGTAGTCACACATCTCACTGCAGAGTCAGTAATCTGCATGAATTAGTAATGAAGATAACTAAGATAGTGTGGGTTATACAGCAGCACGAGAACAGCAAGTCCTCTATCGTTTGCACTCCGGGTAGTAGTCAGGCAGCAGAAACAGCTTTAATCACTGTAACCAGATCTGGAAAAGACTCTGCTCACCCACATCTGCAGCCTGAAACTTTCAGGAAGTTAACCTAAGTTAGAACAGTCTAGTTTTAGGTGATCCCAACAGTACTTTTTAAAAAAAGCTCACTGCAGAACATACCACAGAGGTTGTAAACTCTGAAAAGCCAGAACTATAATTTAGCTTAATATTTATGGTAAAGAATTTTTCTGCTTAGAGAAGCAGCTCAAAAGGCAATAAACCAGTAAGAAATTTTTAACAGAAGCCTAAAAGCAATAACCATAACTTACTCTGATCGACTAAGCATCAAGGTGCATGCATTCCAAGCTATAAATATACTAGAAACCAAATTGTTATGAATTGAGTACTCTTTCCCCTCCTTCCCACAGACCATATTATACTTACTACTTAATAAGTTGTCTAACATATTCACATCCAGGTCTGAATGTGTTCTTTGCTGCTGTGCTACCAACTGACAGAAATTCTGAGCAGCTTTGACTATGTCTGCTTTTCCATCTTCCGGAGACAGCACCTTCAATGTAGATTGGCAATTTAAAACTGCAAGTACAAAACATAGTTTAAAAGCAACAGAAATACAGTTGTTTTGCGTGTGCTTTAGATAGTCATAGACACAGTTGAAAGCAACTTGTAGTTTACTTCATATATTACAACTAGTCAGAGATATACCTCATCTATCTCTTAGAGAAGTGGTAAGAGTTTCCTGGATTTGCTGTATTACTAAAACACAAGTTTAGGAAAACTACTTAGAGAAGTCTTGTGAGAAGGGGTTTAATTTAGTCTTGAAATGTAGTCTTCCAGGAAATTTGGATTGGTTCTTATGTTATCAGGCAAAGCACTGAGAGGGAAGGTGCTTGGATAGCAACTTAAGAGGTTCAGAGAAAGGAAAA
>VYZQ01006238.1:25101-35105 GCA_013400655.1 Mystacornis crossleyi | reverse complement strand
ACCAAACTTATGACAGTTATAACCAGATACTTAAAAATAACATTTCTTAAAACTGCAGAACCTGACTGCAAAGGACCACACAGCACAGTCAAGATGCATAAGGACACCTAAAACCCCTCAGTTCATCTATCCAAAGCCACCACTATGAAAATAATTGNTTAAGTACGTGCCTGTGATTTACTTTATTTTGAACACACCTCTAGCACTTGTCTTAGGCAGCAGATGAGTAAATGAGTCCTTATAGCAGATACTACTGTATAAGGAACATCAACCTTGAAACATACTCCTGCCTTCCACATCTATATACATGCAAANAAGTCTTTGAACTATGATGGTCTTAAAACATATGGGTTGTTTAGGTATTTTGTTACAAGACCTATTTAAATATTATGAGTTGCAGTTAGGAGAGCTGTATCAATCCATCCCTTTAAGACAAAGGCCTATTTAAGTACATGCCTGTGATTTACTTTATTTTGAACACACCTCTAGCACTTGTCTTAGGCAGCAGATGAGTAAATGAGTCCTTATAGCAGATACTACTGTATAAGGAACATCAACCTTGAAACATACTCCTGCCTTCCACATCTATATACATGCAAAAGCTATTATTACCATTTTTTTTTAACTTGTGCCCTTTACCTTCCTGATGGCATTATACCTTGCCATGACAACCAGCAGACTTGCTCTTTCCCTTCTTCCTCCCCACTTTGAGGTGTATGGAAAGATGGAAGCGCACACATCGTTAACTTCACATCAGTCCCCTTACACTTTAGGGCTTTTTCAACTCTCAGCAAAAGAATTCATTTCACTGAAACAGTGGGGAGTTGAGGTACACTGATGCATTGAAGGGGTCATGGCACAACAGTCAGTCTGAAGGAAAGATCAGACCATCCAGTAATGAATACTACAGCAAGGAGAGCGCAATGCTTTCCTGTTAGTTTAGAACAAATAAGCACAATGGAAGTTTAATACTAGCCCAGGAACCCAGGAAGGTTGCATGTTTTTTGATAATCAGTTCTTAATGAAGGAAAAGGTCACTGTACACAGGAATGTGTTGAAGTAAAAGCAGAGTTATAACTGATAGACAGCTATTTAGAGGCATACCAAGCTCCTCTTGTAGTTCATCTTACCTTGACCAGTTTTGTCTTGATTTGCAAATTCCATGGTGTACTTGGAGCAATCTAGTCCCAAGAGTTCTTGCTGCTGTTTTAAAATTTCATCCATCAATCTTGAATTATTCCTCTTGAAAATACCTTTAAAAAAAAAGTTGCACGTCAGCCAACTCCTATAAAGAGCACTACAAAATAAAACTGACACTAGGCAGGAAGAAAAAATTAGCACCAGTTTCAGACTGGAGTTCACAAGTGCGAGTAAGAATTCAAAGCAAATGCTACTGCACATGACTAATCTGAGTGACCTTGGAAAGACAGCTCATGTGCTTTTGTTCTTCTTTCACCCAGCCTGATTTAAGTAGCAACTGCATATGGGATAGCTTAAGACTTACTTCATTGTCCTCAGTGCTAGAAATAGAGAAAGCAATAATCAGCAAAGAATGACCAAGTCAGACCAACACCAAATTTCTTTAATGCCGATGCTGCTTAGGTCTGCTACCACTTACTGCCATATCCCTAAGGCTGCAGGCTAACAAAGCAATTCACCACTAAATCAGCACTTCAGGTCTCAGTAACTGTCCACTCTTAAGCCATCCAAGAACATGGATTTCCTAATTAGAGAATTTCATATTCCAGTGAGTTCATGCAGGCCCCAAGGCCTTTTTACACTTACATATTTAAGGCAGACACATTCTAAATGCAGGAAATTACAAAACCTTCCTTCAAACATAGTTGGGCTCCTGTACTAAAATAAATTCTAGCTTTTGAGAAACATAGCTCAATTATTTAAAATTAAAAGCCATAGTAAAAACTAAATGTTACAGCTTAAACGTTTACAATCCAAAAGCATGGCTAGGCATATTCAGTCAGGAATTGGATAATGCCTTTATCCCCTGGTATTCAGAGGTTTTTACTCATCTTCAGACACCTTATGTCAAACACTTTCGATGATCAGTCTAAAAATGCCCACACACTAATCTTACACGACAATGTAAGACAAGCAATTTTATGATCAGGCTTAGGATTCAGCACCACAACCTGACTGTAGGATCTGGAACCACTACAACAGTTCCCACATTGGTCAAACAGTGTATAAGCACTGGATTAAGACCGTAATACACTAGGAGTTAGTTTGCAATATGAAGAGATACAATGCATTGATTTAATATGCTAGCCTTTAGGCCTAATGAATTCACACTTTTCTACAGACTTCAACAGAGGTTTCAAGAGGTGGCAAAGTATCTATTTTTCCTCTCATCTTGGATACTTCCTGTAAAAAAAACCCAATTTCATTATAGAAGTGTTAGTGATGCTTATAATTGATTTCACGTGTTTTCAAAAAAGCAAGTTGTGGTAAGGCACAACCTCTACAGAAAAAAAGCATGTTAGAATACTTTTGCTAAATTTAAACTAAAGTTAAATTGTTGTCCTTCATGCTCCCACTTTCTAGTATATACTTATACCTAACAGAAATTGAGAATGCTGCTTTAAATAATACTGTTTAGACAACTCTGCTTGCCTCAGTCTGTTTCATGCTGGGGTTAGCACAGATTGTCTTCTTTACCCCCAAGGTCAGCAGCGCAGCCACTGCGATTGCTAATCCTGCACCCTCTTCAAGGAAGATCTGTACAGGGCTGCATGTGCTCACCTCTAAGAGTAACCTGACTTCCATACGCTTTTAGAGAAATAAAACTGTGTTCACTATCCAGACAAACATGTGACATAATTAGGAAAGGCTCCCAATCTGGGAAATCAGCTGCTGCTCTTCTTCCCCTTCCCCTCCCAACACTAATGATACCAAATCCTTTCTCATGAAAAGTTTTTGCCTATTCCTGTCAAAGACTGGAAGAACTCATTTAAGACTCCACATTCCAGCTCTAAAGTAAATTAAGACGTTGATGACAACAGATAGAAGAACTGATCAAGGTGTTTGCTTCTCAGCAAAAAGAGACATCAGATAATGGACTTGGTCCAGCTCTGAAGTGAAGGTCCTTAACATACACAACAGATACAGAAGACTTGCTACATAAATGTGTTTTTAAGATTTATCCAAGTATCACCCTTCTATTCTGTTCATTTATCTCCCCCAGCCCCTCAGCCGTTCAAACTTGGTGACTGCATGGCTCTTGGAACAGCAGCTTAACAAACAGGAAGCCATTGCAGTTGTGCCATATAGTTGTAGTATGCCTTCCTTGGAAAGGCCTCCACACCTAAATTCCCACTGATCCATCAACCTTGACACATACACAGTTTTCCTGAAGAGAAGATTCTGAAGCACAGCAGAAGGTAGTAAATATTCGAACTAACGCAGATCTTAATTAAAAACCATCAGCATTTGGGAATATTCCTTCAACATTTTGTCTCTCAGTCAGTGCACAAGAGACTTATGAATACACATCACTGCAAACACAGTCCTGCCAAATGCAATGTTCATTGGCCAAATTCATATTCGACTTCAAGAATTTTACATGGTTGTGACTCAGCTATATGCTTCTTTCCCTTAGAGGATCTCAAAACCCCATTTGTCTACAAGGCTCATTTTTTTTAAACTTTGGAAATGTACCCAAGTTAGTTCTGGGAGATGCTGTTGCTTAATTTAAACATGACAAATACAGCAAACAAGTGCATGAGTAGGCCAACTCAGTAACAGAATTATAGTGTTCCTAGGCAGTGAAACTTAATTCTTGATTTACTGCTACCGTCCAATTTTGTTTACAGTCCTCCACACAAGCTGAAAGCAAGTCCATAATATGATTTTAACATTATAAAAAAATTAATGTTTGACAAAGGGCTAATAAATTTTAGCAATACAACAACTGTTTGCTGTTATATGAAAAAAAATTCAGCACTACTCCGGTTTCTAATATGGAACAAATATGAAACTGTCAATATTATGTCTTATCAGAAGAATTTCTGGTTTTGAAAAGCAGATTTGTTCAGTCAAAATTCTGGACCCTTTGCAAGCTGGTGCAAATGTGTACGTTCCTGCAAATGAAGTGTTCTAAGAATTACATGTATTTAAGCACTAAAATTGGCAAAGCAAAAGAGTGTAAAACTCCCGGTCTTGGTTTGTTTCTTTTCACTACTGAGAACTTGTGAGCAGTTTTCAGGGATAATACTTGTTTTTACAACACAAGCTGCAAGCATGCTGTCGGTCATTTGTTCCTGTTAGAGCTGAGGCAAACCAGAAGTGTTTTAGCTTCCTACAGCAGTCCTCCATTACACAGGTCTTTTCCAGGGCACGCACCTTTTGCTCAGATTTACAGCAGCTATAAGCCATGCCCCCTTGCTTGCAACCGTGATGTTGCAACATTTTAGGGTTAGATACTGACAAATGAAGTTTGTAATTAAAGAGGCTGCAAGTTCAGCAGGTGTAAAAGTAACAAGAATTGTGAACTGGAGGTGAGAAAACTGGCACAGAGAAACACCAGGTGATGTCAACCATTTGTTTGTCTGACTACACCACCACAGTCACCACCTGCTAATGTCTTAACAGCATCTCAAAGTTCAACATTCTCAACTGCCCTCCTTTTCAAGGCAGCAGAAACTGGTAAAACACAGGGTAAGAGGTAGCTCTTCCTTGCAAGGGAACACGTTACCAAAACGGAGCCTAGTAAAGAATGTTATCTCCACAACATTTGAGTTATTTGCTTTCTCAACTTCTTTGCAGTGCTGACAAGGAAAGAGTTATCAAGAGTTACAATTGTTATCAGGTAATAATCTCTTTGAAGTATTAACATTTTGAGAAATATCAAATCGTAAGCCACTTCAAAGAATGCACATGCAAGAAATTGTTTCAATACATGAACAACTTTTGCCTACACCCTGTTGGATCATGCTGGTTGAAAATGGAGGAAAGCATGGCCATTACACTGGACCTCACAGGATACAGAAAGCTAGAAAAAGAAAAATCTTTAGTCCAAGAGTCTAGGAAAAAAAGTAATTCAAGTTTGAATGCAGCTGAAGTCACTTAAATTTCAGTGAGATTAAGGCCATCTAAGATAGTGCCAACCAAAGAACGTGAGTTAGAACTTCATGGGTGACCATTCCTCACTCATTTCTTCTTGGAGGGACATTGTGCACTAAGGGAACAGGAGCTCATCAACAACTGAGAGAAAAGATACCTCTTTCATATTTCCCATTCCTTTAAGGAGATTACCTTCTACAGATTAGTGTTATCCCTTTTAATAAATATGGTCTGAGAACTCCTCTCAACTCAACACCAAAATGCGATTGTTGAAAGTGAAATTTCACGTGGGTGAAGGCCCACACAGATTGCCACGGGATACTGGCATCTCACAAGTTTTCCAGTGACATAAAACCGCGACATATTTACCTTGCTCAGTGAAATGAACATGCTCACGCCCAGAAAATTTTATGGATTGATCAAATCAGCTGAACTGCCAAGTAATCTAGAAGAGACTAGAAGCCTGTGTTTGGGGCTAATGAAATAATTTCTTTTGCATACTGGCGTACTCTATCCTTTCAAAGAATTTCTAAGAGAAAACTGGTCAGAAGCAAAGCAGTTCACTGGAAAGCCAAATCCCAGGATGAATAAACTCAAGTTTTCAATACAGTCACACTATGGGCTTTAAGAAACCTTCAACCTGAAGCATCTACCTAGGAGTCCAAAGTACCCTAATGCCAAGATTCAGCAAACTCCCAAAAAAGCACTCTAGACTTGTCCTAAGCTATATCAGGAAACTTACGAACAGAAGTAACTCTCAAACAAGATCTCCCAAATGGCAAAACAATTACCAAAAGAAAGTTAAAGTATACAGCACTAGTCAAAGACTTCTGCTCCCCAGAAGATATTTTAAGTGCTATTATAATATTGCATTATCAATGCCTTCTGACTGTGACAAGGCTGCAGTATTTCCTCAGAGATAAAGTCTTGACCAGCATGGCTGAATTTCTACCAAATAATGGGACTGGAAATACAGAAGTCAACAGAAATAAATTCTTGATCAAGAGAATGAAATTTTAGTTTGCAGTTTAGTTTACTTAGCCCAGGTTCACACAGTAGCATTAAGTTTATTGTGACTTTGTCCTGCTGCACATCAATGAAAATTGGGAGAAAGGGCTTCCACACACCAGGAGCAGTAAAGCCAGGCCACCTTGGGCCTCCAAACGTGCTGAGGAAACAGAGAAAGTCTCAGTTCTTAGCCCTGAACAACTCCAGCCAAGCTCCCTTTAAAGTTACTGGTGCAGCTGCTGTAATAAAACAGTGTCAGCCGAAATGCAGCTACTTATTCTGACACTGAAGAATACATGAACAACCTTCCATTTAGCAATTTTGTAAAAAATTTAGACATGCACTACTATAAACAAATAAACAGCTTATCTAGCACTTCTGTAAAGAACTTCTTGCTTTCCTTTCCTCCAACAGAAGCGGCAATTAAGGACATATTTTGAATTTAATCCTTCTGCAGGAAACTGACCCACTACTACTTGCAGAGAAGGCAACCATGGAAGACCATGCTTGTAAACAAGATTTTCTGTTGCAATCAAAAGAATCTCAGTAGTACATATATGTAATGAATGAAAAGAAACAAATTAACATATACCTCACCACACCTAACACCAATCCAGAGCACTCATAATTAGTTTTCCTTCACCACCAGTGGGGACTTGGATAAATCAAGAGTTGGTACCACTGTATGAACACAGAACCTTACAGAAGCAGCTCAGCAGTCCAAAAGCACCACTCACCACCTGAGAAGATGGAAACAAGTACACACCGTAATTAAGGGTCACCCTCTGCTACTGATAAGAGCAAGTTGTGCCTGACTTTATTCACCTTCACTATTATCAGTGTTAGTGCTGAGGGTTACAGACTCCACCACCACTGAGCACCGGATTTAGCAACAGCTGCAACATCCTACTTAATGACAAGTCTATCTGGAAATGGAAATATGCTCAATCAAGGCACTGTAAGGAGCTTAGCACCAAAAGAAAGGCAGCATACGTGCTATTACCAGCAGTAAGCACACACTAGAGCTGTATGAATGACTACTTGCTCACTCTCTGAAGCTGAAGTCAGTCTAAAAGGCTCAGCTGTCCACAAAGCAGTTGTAGCTGCCGTCCTGGACAACCCACTGAACACCTGTGAAGAACATGATGTGTAATGGCAGGCTATTCTCATCAACCCTGAAAGTTTGGCAAAAGCCACAGATTTAAAACATTTTAGTTGCTCCGCCTTTTTCAATTTTGCTCCAACAAATTGGAAATCAAGCTACCAACTAAACTAACATATTCCGATATCAGAGGACCAATAGAAGAACAAGCTACTGAAAAGTATGTTTGATACTGAAATCATGAGATAACAGGTATATTTTCAGATCTCGGGGTAACAGCAAAACCTCTTAACATGTAACTTTAGAATGAAAAATTAAAATCCACATTCATCACACGATCTGCACTTAGCACAACAAAAACAACCAAACTAAAGAAGAAATTCCCAACACCAAAACATAAAATAACATCATCCCAACAGAGAATAAAAGCGAACAATTTACAAATGTAACTTTAGAATGAATGAAACAACACATGGAAACAGCAGCAAATAACCCAAGATTTTTATTTTCTGAACTGCTAGCAACAACAATTGTTCTGCAAGGTTATTTCAGCTCTTCAGGGACAAAGCCTTATTATATCTCGTCATCATATCTACAATCTTGTAACAGTCAGTCTTAAATCTGACTGAATTTCAACACATGCTGGAGAAGCAGTAATAGCTTCTCAAAAAATAACACTTCAAACATTGCTACAGCTCTGGCTCCTTCCTGTGAGACAGAAGCTCAGCAACAGTGGCTACCTAAGCATTGACTGGTGCCTTCTCCCTCCTCAGTGTTGCACAGTGAGCAAGATGAAAACCAAGACAACCAAGAAACATGATTCTCAGCTTGATGTGTTCCTCAGTTCAGTTCTTGTATGTATAATTTGTGGAGCACAGTGCTGGAATCTAAAAAGGAACTAAGCACATATGTAACATATTAAGCAATACTGCCCACAGCTTATTTGAGGTTCGACACAAGTTAAAGATCCTGTACAACAAAAATGTCTCTCTTCAAGCTATGACGGAAACTCTCTCTCTTCCTTGGTACAAATATTTGCTCTGCAGCATTTCACCTGGTTGAGTGCTTTCCAAGTTGGGAGTAAAAACCGTCAACATATAAATGACTTTTCGGAAGGCGCTGTTCTCTGTGTGCTTGAGATGTTAGGCAAATATTTCATATCATTCTTTGACTTCCAAATGAGGAAGTGTTCTCCCTCTGAAATACAACATAGCCAAATTCCACAATAGCCCTGCACAGATGGCCAGTTTAAACTGCTAAGTGACTGGTATTAAGCCCAGTTTCTTATAATGATCTTAGAGAATTTAGTGAAAGTCAAGCCTTTCGAGTCTTTTATCACATTGGAAGGATCAACCATGAAACAGAACTATAAACAGTGATGATTTAAAACAAAGCAAACAGTTTTTAAAAATCACAAATACCTATGACCAAGGAAAGGCCTACATACCTCAGCTGCTTTTGCACTCTTGATAACAAAAGATTTCACCTACTTACATGGGATGCACTGCTGAGCATTTCCTGAAAGAGCACTAGAAGACAACTGTACCTCTAACCTGGCATAAGTCTACGGAGTTCAGCTAACTTGCATGACACCTCTAAACAGCCATTGGAAGTGGCTCAAAACAAGTTAAACCCTGCTCTCCCACAGTCTCACCCCTGACAGAAAGAGCACAGGGATCTTCAGCATGAAGTTCTCTTCCTCTGCAGAGGACAGCAACAGGATACAGTCCATCTCATATATTGTTAGCCCTTCTGAGCTGACAGCCTGTCCAGTACAAGTTAGAGATCATCTCTCAACAGCTGGACAGAAAGCTTCACTTAGGAGTATCTTGAATATGGCTGGTTTTAGCTCCCCCCTAGGAAAGGGCAGGTATGAGGAAGATAGATTTGTTTCATGATTTCCACACAGTATGTGAAATTCAAACGCTGAGCTTATTTTTATGATAGCCAGTGACGTGGAATCAACGTATCTTCAAGAGCCAGAGTTCAATGGTCTTACACCTGAGACCTAGTAATAAATAAAAGCACACAGCAGATATGGAAAAACACCAGAGCTTCCAGAAGCACTGGCTCAGAGTTAACTCAAATACCAAGCAGCACTAAATGAAGACCACATAAGTTAATTTTACAGTACAGACAGCACATAGGACATACATGCTTACATGTAACTACTCGTCCATCCTGTTTCTTCACGTAAGAGTACTTGAAAATAGATGGCTACATTCATTCATCCACTTCTTGAGGTTCAGACCTAGCTCACAAACAGCACTAATAAGAGCAGGTAGCCTAAAGCTCTTCCCTACTAACAGTCCCTGCCCTACACTTTCAAATGCCAGCAGCTCCTGTCAGCCCAGGCCTGGGGACAAGGCTCTAGGAAATGGGCAGGACCAGGTCTGCCCGACACAGGAGCTGGGCCAGAAAGGCACTTGGGCCGTTCCCCAGGCTCCCCGGGACCAGGAGCTCCGCAGCGGCCAAACAGCTGCAGGGGATGGGAAAGGAGCTGCCAGCAGAAAGGCCGGCACCGGACTTTGGGAAGACCCCAGAACAGGGCGGCCCTCTGGCTCCACGCCAGGAGGAGCTCCTAGGGCGGGCACCGCCCGCGGCCGGGACTTGCGGCACGCCGGCCGCCGCTCACCGTTATGGTCGTAGACGCTGACGTAGGAGATGCCCACGGCCATGCACCACACGACCAGGCTGGCCATGTCCGCGTAGCTCGGCTCCTCCTCGGTCACCACCAGCCCCACGTGCACCGGCAGCTTCCGCAGGGCGCGCCCGTCCGCGCGCCACCGCTGCCGTCCGCGCGCCGCCCCGCCGT
>VYZQ01006238.1:12544-25031 GCA_013400655.1 Mystacornis crossleyi | reverse complement strand
GCAGTGCCGGGGGTGAGAGGGAAGGCGCCGGGGCGGGGCCGGGGGCGGGGCGTGAGCTACTCCCGGTCGTCTCTGTCAAGGTCCGGGACTCCTGATCGCTCCCCGCAAGGCTGCCCAAGCTCCGCGCTGTTTCAAGAACCCGTCCGCAAGACCGTGCCAGCCTTGGTCTTCTTGGCGCCCGCAGCGCCTTGTTCACGCTGGTGTGTGAAGCAAGGGTGGGGGGAGGAAGCATCTGAACGCCGCAGAAGCAGCCGGGCCTCACCGGGCTCTTTCCTGAGCTGGAGGTTTCACCCTCAGAGCGCGCTGCGAAAGCTCACTGGGCCGTTCCGCAGAGCGGGCTCGGGAGCGGGGGTAGCGCAAGAGACAGCGAGGCCTCGGGGCTGCACACCCCGATTTGCAGTCTCCCACAAAAGCTGCGGCTCCCAGGCTTTTCTTAGCTTAGCTTGTAGCGGCCCACAGGCGCGAAGATGGAAACACCGCTGCAGGTGAAAGATGAAGTAAGAGCTAATGCCTGCCCCATGCTGTTAGACCGATGGGTGGGCTGAGATGGCACGGAGATGTTTAAAGCACTATATTAAAAGAATCTGCCAATACAAAATTGAATGAAGAATTCTGTATCACGAAAATATTTCTCTTGCTGAGAAAATAACTACTTTCCAGGCTTCTAATACAGCATTAGCCAGCAAAAATAACATAGTCAAACTGCAAGGAAAGTTTGTGCTGTTTCATAAATATCTAAATCTTTAGCTACTGAAAATTTTGGTGACTGACCGTAGAATCATAGAATCATTAAGGTTGGAAACCACCTCGAAGATCATCAGCTCCCAGTGATGATCTTAACCCGGCACTGCCAAGTCCACTGCTTAACCATGTTCTTAGGTGCCGCATCCAAATCTTTTGAACGTGTCCGGGGTGGTGATTCCACCACTTCCTGGGAAGTCTGTGCCAATGCTTGACAATGCTTTCTATGAAGAAATTTCTCATAATATCCAATTTAAACCACCCCTGGTGCAGCCTGAGCCATCTCCTCCGGTCCTGTCGCTTGTTACCTGGGAGAAGAGATTGACCCCAATCTTGCTACCAAGTCCTTTCAGGCAGTTGTAGAGAGTGAATCTCCTCCAGGCTGAACAACCTCGGCTCCCTCAGCTGCTCCTCATAGGACTCACTCTCTAGGCCCTTCACCAGCTCCACTGCCCTTCTCTGGACACGCTCTAGCACCTCAATGCCTCTCTTGTAGTGACGGGCCCAAAACTGAACCCAGGATTCAAGGTGTGGCCTCACCAGTGCCGAGTACAGAGGGACAATCACTGCCCTGGTCGTGCTGGCCACACCATTGCTGATACAGGCCAGGATGCCATCGGCCTTCTTGGCCACCTGGGCACAGCTGGCTCCCCCAGACACCAGCGCCCCCAGGTCCTTTTCTGCTTGGAGCCACTCTGCCCCAGCCTGTAGTGCTGCAGGGCCTGGCACTTTGCCTTGTGCAGTCTCACACAGTTGGCCTCAGCCCATTGATCCAACCTGTGCAGATCCCTCTGCAGAGTCTGGTGATATGGGAATGTAAAGAAAAATGAGTCTATAATAGGTCTCTCTATTCCAGCTTAATGTGTTGGGTGACCTAAGAAACCCACGTGTCAATCACATTTGCATAGGAGACATAACCAAATAGCTGCACTCTGACACCTGACAAATCAGCCTCCGTGGAGGCGAGTGATTACACAGTTACTGAATGCCAACAGAAGATAAAAAATAATAGAAACTGTTTGCTTTGAATAGTAATTTGCTGATGTAATTACTCATCAGTTATCACCTGAGATCATGAACTAACTTAAGTGACTGTTTGTAAGTCACTGGTTTTAGTGGTCTCACTAATCCAACTTTGTTTAGTTTTCAAGCACTTTTGGAACTGCTTGATAAAATTTGTATGTATATCAGAGTTAATGCATTAATTATATAGCATTAAGTCATTTTATGTGTGTGTGTTTGTGCACAAAAGTCTGGCAAGTTTCGGCCAGTGAAGGGGGACACTTGCAGTGTGTGCTTGAATGTTAAGTACACCTAACCTAAAAGTACATACATGGCATCTTGAGCTATATTGTAGCCAATTAGGCATTCAGATACCAAAATAAACTCTTACAAAAGCTTCACCTCACTTCACCTTACCCTAATATTTGTCAGGATCTATTTCCTGAGAATCTCCCTTCTTTTTTTTACAGAAATAGAATCAGGTCAACTTGACCCCAGTGTTTTCATTCCTCACTATTAATTAACTTTGGAACTAGTATTAAATCTCATTAACCAGGACACTGATTCTTCTGTTTATTTCACTTGCTGTGATGAAGATAAGCCTTCTGTGTTTTGCCTGGAGCTCAGCTACTTTAGTCTAATGTTGTTTAAAATAGTCTAAAATAAACAAAAGAGGGAAATGTTTCAGGAAAACTGAAACAAATTTCTCAAAAGCATGACTTTCTGAACAATCCCAAGAAATTGCTCACATCAGTGTAAGTCTGCATGTCAACCTGCAGACCCATGAGTTTAAATGTGTTGAATGCCACACTCCTAGTAATCGTGTCTTGTGGTATTGAAGAATTTTATTTGTAGGGGTTTTATGCAACTATGAGAATGTTCTACTATAAAAAGGTCCATACAGAGTTACAGACTGCTTTTCTGAGAGACAGTAATTGTATTCTTGCTTTCCTCAAACTACATAGTACTGATGGCATAGAAAAACAAATCTTTTTTTTTTTTTTTTTACAATATTCAGTTCACAATGGCACCCTTACTGTAGCTCTTCTCTCACTGGCTATTACCTCATGTAGTACAAATAGGCCAGGAAAAGCTAATGACAGATGAGAAGACTGCTTGTCAGTAGAGACACTGGTGGCAGTGAGCAGCTCTAGACAACTTTCAGGTTCACTACAGATAAACCGTGGCATTAATCTAATTCATAATCATAGTAATCATCATCTGTGCTCACTCCAACGCTGGAGGCCTCATTGGGTTTCATTTTCTTTCTGTCCTCTTTGCCTCTTTCCATAGAAGACAGATTGTCTTCACACTGCTGCAGAATCTTCTTGGAAGACATCCAACTTTCTCCTCGGCTTTGTGCTGGCGCTGCACACTGCCCTCCCCGGACATCCGTCCCTTTGGCCACCAGTGCTCTTCTGGTTCTGAGAAGGTCACACGTGCAGTTCCAAGGGTTTCCATCCAAATACAGGTGACGAAGACGAGGTAAATGCTCCAAGACTTTGCGATCCAAGAGAGATATCTTGTTATTCCGTAAATTTAAAACCTGAAGCTGTTTCAAGTCCTTCAGCTCTTGTTCTCCAACATCCTCTATGTCATTTCCTTTTAGATCCAATCTAGCAAGGGTGTCTGGAAGTCTGAATAAAAATAAAACAATACATGTTATGTTTATCATACTGTTTCTGTAAGTGGTATTTGGTGGTGGGTATTTGTCCAGGCGCATCTGATGTACTACAATAAAGCTATCACTAAAAAATGCAATCTTCCAAAAAAAAAAAAAAAAAAGATGTTCATATTGGGTTCGGGTTGGGTCTGTTTATTTGTTTGCTTGTTTCTTCTTTGTTTTTACATTATAGGTGTACTGTCTGTGCACCCCAGAACTGTTTTCCCAAATTACTGCAGTTTTGACCTGTACTTACTGTTCATGCAGCTGAACTGAACAGTAATCCTGTGCTGTACTATGAAGAAAATTAGCTGTTTTTACTGTCAGGTTTAAAAATGCTTTTTGTACTCTTCAATGCCAATGACCAAACTATAGCACCATAAGAGATCAAAAGTTTAGACAATCATGGCAACACTGCTCCTTCAAGTACTTCTATATATGATTTGTTTAAAAATGTTTTTTAGTTCATAAAGAATTAGAATTTTGTCTTCCACTTTGTTCTCCTGCTCCCATCAGGCTCAAACATTAATCATCACAGTAGTAGTTCTTCTGATGATAATCTGTTAAGAAATCAGCAACAGGGAAAATACAAGTGCTTTCTGAGAGTCTTTTTAAATTGTACTTTTGAGACTTAGAACTGGTTACATTTAGAAGAAGAGAAAAAGCTGATAATCTCTGGATATGATACTAGACAGGTCAGTATAATTCTTATTTTCACATACATTACAAATTTATATGAAAATAGTTTAATTTCAAAAGTCTTGCTCACTTATGACTTTTTAATTTCCCTCTGATATAGTTAGTGACAAGTGCTTAACAGAAAAGCATTGGCATGGAATATCTTAAATAAAATTAATTTGAAAGTATTTTTAAAATCACCTTACTATGGTAGTATGCAAGGTGATGGAATTAAGAGTCAAGGTTACAGATTTTAAGGAAACTTACTGACTGAAGCTCTCAGGGAAATGCTAATAGTACTGCCAAGATCTATCTAGAATAGAACTGCAGTACACCACAAAGGTACCTGGTAAAGGCTCGTGGGATAGTTTATCTCACTGTAATGATATGAGATACCTTTGAAAATCAGTAAGAGGGTACATTGTGACCCTCACCAACTGTTTTTTGTGAAGCTGACTTTGAACCTCTTAAGCTGAAAGATGGTTCCCAGATCTGTGAAAACCTGACAAGTTTATTATTACTATTCCAAGAGTAGAGCAGTTCTGTACTGTGGTGTTTTTTTCCGGGAAGATGAGAATTTCATGTATTGAATGGTGCTTCACTTCACAAAATCTGGCCTTACCAAATGCTTGTAACTGCAATAAATCTCTTTGGAAACCTAACCACAGACAATAATAGTTGCCTAATATGACACTGTAATGTCAGAAGGGTACTCTGGGATAAAACCCTAGTGCCACTGCTGTCAGAGGCAGTGGGAAATCACCGAAGAGGTTTATCCAAACTGATTATAGCCCAAAGCCTGACTAGCAAGTTCTTAAACCTGTGAGGAGTCCTATTGTACTACTGTTACACTTAAACTTTATGGCTATACTGTTTGATTTCAGGCTATGTTGATCTAGAAAAAATAATGCCACTGAATACATGATGAGTGACCCTGCAGCTGGAAGAGCAGCTGTGCTCACTCAGGAGCTGACCATGGCAGCCACACTGTGCTGCTGCCACTCTAAGGAAAATCATCAGATTCTTTCCTGCATTTTCACCACACCCTGTAGGAGTTTATGAAGTTTTCTTCTCTAAAAGTCCTGAAAATACTTGGACTTGTGGATTATTTTCTTCTCAGAAAAGAAGAGGAAGAAGCTTGCTTTCTCCTCATTTCTGCCACAAAGCTGCTAAGACCTATTCACTTTAGCATATCAATCATATTTTTTAACCTTTTACATCTGACAGAGTTCTCAGTTAAAAGTCAAAAGTAATAACTTTTTTCTGTATATCCATGCGTATCTGATCATCAGACAATTAAATTAAATACATATATTTTATATTTTTTAATTTTCTTCACCTCTTTTATGTTTACAGCCCTCCCTGGAAATCTGTATTTACTGTTGGAATGAAAGGTCTGCAATATCTCCTTAAAAGTCGTACTGTTAAAGGCTAGTAGAGAACTCCATGCTGTTAATTCTCTTGATTATGAAGATTGTAAAATAAGATGGATTAGACAATACTAAAGTAACTAGAAAGCATTAAACTTCCTGTGAAGCTAGACTGAAATCCAATATTTATACACCACTAAATCACTTTCTGATTATAAAGCTGTTGCCAAATAGATTCAAATACTAAAGGACATGAGGCTAAATGAATTGAAATTTTACTGCATTATTTATTTAGGCTAGTTAAACCTGTCTACAAGCCATAAAAATAAAGTTTAACAGTCCAGTTTTGTTAAAGAAGTTGATGTTAATGGAATTACTTCACTATTTTTATGCCATCTTATTGCACAGCTTTTTGTAATAATGAAATTGCCACTTTATATCAGAACAGGCACCATTTGGCTTAATATGCCATCTCTGATAATGGCCAGTTCCAACACTCAGATGAATGTGAAAGATTCTCTAAGCAGAGCATTAATGAACACAGTGTACCCAAGGGATGTTTCTTCTGTGCTCTACTGACTGGAATTTTTCTTATAGCCTGAAGCTGGAGACCTTATATGCATTCCAAATACCTTGTAATGTGTGAATTTAATGAAGTTGGGAATGCCAGTATCACTGAAAAAGCGCATTCTTTTTGATCAGACTCAGCTCCCCAAATCTTAATATTTTAACAATAATAAACTTGGTGTGGTTTGGTAGAAACATCAGCTTTAAAATTGCAATCTATCCTTTTTATCAAACGCTCTATTATTTTTCTTTTGTGGGGCTAGATAAATCTAAGTAGCAGTATAACCTTGGTAGACAGTCTCTTACATCCTCCTAGCAGGTTCTCCTTATTGGTATGCTAATTAAAAAAAGTGGTCTCACTGGCAGGGAGAGATACAAAATGAGCAGATTCATTGGGGGCCACAGATGTAATGAGAGCAGTTCTACTCTGAGACTGTTAACGGGAGTGCTAATTAGTGCTAGTTACGGCTATGGGTTTATGGTCTGGACAGACTTCTACCATGACTGGGTCTGAATACCAATTCTTGGCTCTCGTTCTCATCATGTAAGGAAGGAGAGATGACACCTTGGAACCAGCTGTCCTGACATTCACTTGCCTCAGTGGAATAGAACTGAGGAGATTCTGTTCCAGCGCCAGATTGGAAAGCTGCGCACACTGCTGGAGAGCTCCCGCTTCGAACGTGCTGACAGCATTGTTGTCGAGAAACAAGTGCTTCAGGTCTTGGAGTCCTTGAAAGTCCTGCGCTGTCACCCTTTGAATCAGGTTATTACTGCAGTCGAGTTTCTGCAGCCTGCCGGGCAGCCTGAGGGGCACGGCGTGGAGCTGGTTCTTAGAGAGCTCCAGTGTTGTTAAGTTGGGCAGAAACTGGGCACCATCTATTGACGTCAGCTGATTTTCTGACAGAAGGAACTCAGACAGGTTTTCTAGGTGTTTCACATCTTGAAGTCTCACCATTTTAAGTTGGTTTTTCTCTAATTTTAGTGACAGCAGGGATTTAGGTAGGTCAAGAGGCACTTTTGTCAGAAAGTTACCACTTAAGATGAGAAAATGTAGACTTTGGAAAGATGCAAAAAAATTCGTTGGGAACAAATTCAGTTTATTATCAGCCATGCTCAGATACTTCAGCCTAGGAAGCCTAAGTGGTGCAGACACAGATTCCATGTTGTTGCCATCCAGGATCAGACTTTGTAAATTGTAAAGGGAAGAAAATGCACTCGGAGGCAGAGTTCCAATCAAGTTGTTTCTAAGATCGAGCACCCTTAGTTTCATCAAACCTGCAAAATCAGATACATGCAGAGCATTGATGGAGTTATCAGCAAGCTTTAAAATTTCAAGGCCAGATGGGAGAAAGGTGGGTATTTGCTTTAGCTGATTTTTGCAGAGTTCCAGGGACTTCAAGGTACTCAGAGCTTTGAATGTGTTGTTTTCTATTGATTCTGTGCCACTGCATGACAGGACCAGCTCTTCAAGGACTGACATTCTCCTGAAGTCAGTAAACTTAAAGAGAAAAAAAAATAATATGACAGCACATTTATGGATATCCTCACTGGTTACTCCTCCTGGATGCTCGGACAATTGCTACTATATGCTGAAAAACAACATATTTAGAATGAGAAACTAAGATAAGTGGTAATGGTAGAGGTATTACTATAGGTACCTGTGGCTTGCCAGTATTTACTTACATTTCTAGAATTTTATGGTTTAAGTCTGTGCTGTGTCAGGTTTTGTATAATCACATACATTTGAAGAAGGAATATTCCTTTTATTTCCTCCTGGTGGATAGCCTATATAAAATGGAAAGTTAATACCACCAGTGGCAGAAATCTTTGCAGAGAGTAGATGGTTGTTAATGTTCATTGTGCTCAATGGGGCTTGCTAGAGCACTTTTGAGTTCATGATACAGCCATTTCCATATATCAACAGTACTGTCACTGCAGCATGTATTCCCCAGAGGGAGCAGAAAACCAAAATCCAACACTTTTCTCTATCCCACTACCTCCTCTTATTTTAAATACAAACCTCACCTATTAAGATGACCAAACCAAAAATGTCAGATCAGCCTGGCCTGAAAAATAACCTCTGTGGAACAGATTGTTTTTATAGGATCTTAGTTTTTATTAATTGGTAATAAACAGATGCTTTGCAGTGGTAAATGGTACTTAGATGTTGACTATGACTATGATATCAAGAGGCACACAGTTGTTTCATTATTTTTCTGCTCTGTTGGATCGTGCTTGTTTACAAAGCTTGCCATCTTGTGTCTCAAGTTAAAGCAGCAAACCTAACCTAAGTGAATCTGGCAGCTTTCTCTAAGCTGAGATGGGAGGAAGCATGCAGTGAGGGTGAGCCAGGGAGTTCTCCAAGCACACCAGTTGCTAAAACTGTTTTTTTGAAATTGCCAGATATGCTTCCCATTGACCTCAGTGACTGAGTCTTAAAAAACCATTTATATGGGAATCCCCCTAAAAAAGCAAGATGAGCAAGTGTTCTGCACAGGAGTGGTGGGAAGGAGTGTCCTCATCTGTTTTCCTTTCCCATGTCCAAAAACATCTCACAACAGGCCTCAGGAGTACCACACCAGTAAGAGATGCTAAAGTAACACTGTATTCTCCATGCTATTTCCCCCAGGGCCTGGTATTTTACTCTCACTGGGGGAAGCTATAAAGCCTATTCTACACCATAACCCCTCATCCCAGTCAGGAATCTGCATGGAGGGCTGCACAAGTCCTTTTGCTGTACTGGGTACTGGTGCTGGGTAGTAATTTTGTTCTGTAATCCTGGTTGGATACATTTGGCTATCGTACTTGTGTAAGTGAAGTCAGTTCACAAAGCTGACTGTTAAAAGGTGTCTTACAGCTTCATTCATCCAATTCTTGCATATTTTTGGGCTCTTTATCTTAGCTACAAACTCTGCATTTTAACTTCTGTTAAAATTAAAGCCCGCACAGCTGTGAAAGACGAGTCAGATTTCATTTTGCTGTGGTATCCTTAGTTTATCCTTCTGATTATATTTATTCTGTCTTGCAAAACAATTTCTGAATTGCAAAATTTGATGCAATTAGTGAAAGAGTATAGATAGGGAACCTCTACTGAAGCAGGTTTCTCCATCAATTATATTTAAATTGAAAGAGGGAATATACCTCCATTAAAACCTTATATTCTCAACAGTAAATAACAATATTGTTCAAATTATGTATTTTTTTCTATAATGCAGTGTTTTGTGTATATAGAGCTATATAGCAATATCACAACTGCTGATGTCCAGTTTTGGTCATGATTAGGGAGGTGATCTTGTACATAGGAAAGAGCTGCATTGGTCAAGAGCACAAAAACGTAATCACATATAATTATAAAACCATCATATGGAAATTGAAACAACTATGAACCTTCACAATTCAACACATTTTCTCCTATAAATTCAAAAGCAATATTTTCTGCTTTTCCTCAGTTGATTTCTCTGTGTCTCTAAGAGGCTTAATTTTCATCTTATTAAGTGACAGAGAGCTACGTGAAGGTCAGTGTATAGACATTTACACTGTAATGATGTTAGGCTTCTTAATGTGGATTATTATAATTTCTATTTTCCACCTATTTGGTATGCTTTGTTATGCTTTGTGACTGTGCTGTTTTGAGACTTAAACATTTATTCATGCTTTTACAAACCACCCAGTCTTTCTCATATGATTTAAGACATTTATTTGAAAGCCCACCAGCTCTTTTTTTTTGCTAGGAAGTAGTGTATTTTTCTCTAACTGGATTGCCTGTACAGTGATACTATTATAGTTTTATATTTTAAAACATTGATCTCCTGAAAGTGGATCTAGTATGCTCTTATTTTAATATAAACATTTTAAGGAATTTCTCACTTTAATGACTTCTTCTTTTTTTGCTTTTCGAGTTGCTGTGTGTGACCTGGGATTTGTTATAAGCCGTTTTTTTAAAACAGTCCCCTACCCTGGGGGCAAAGTAGATGATTTTCTTTTAGCAGGTAAAACCCCACTTATTAATATAGTTAGAAATAAACTAAATCTTAAAGTGAGAGTAAACAGGTTATAGTTGATCTTCAAATCAAGGAAGAAGCAGAAAATACTGAAAAAAAGATGCTAAAATTAATCTAGTTTTGCCTATGACTTTGTTTATAAAGTCTTTTTATAACAAATCCCTGGCTGTAGAATTGCCAAAACCAAAAATCCCAGCAACTGTTTTCAATGCTGATCAACTCTGTCAAAACAAATACAAAACTGACCAATGTAAAAAAAAATTATTTTTCTTTTTTTTTCCTTTAAAACAGACTGGATTTAGTATACAAACATATATTCTTTTTAAATTATTATTTCTTCACAGTTTTAATAATAGTCAATGCAAATTAAGGTTCAGAACTAATTGAAACAATGTTTTTTTATTCTTCTGAGGCACCTAACCAAACCACAGTATTTGTGAATGATTACATATAAAAGTCTCTTGGAGGTCAGCTGTGGGAAGTCTAGGCTTCCATTCAACTTCTTTAGGAAAGTATGTTATTTTCTCTATGAGTAGGTAAATAAAGGAATTTTTAAAAAAACCCAAACATGTACTTTACAAGCAGACATGTTTCCCCAAGCACTATAATATGTGCCAGTGGAATTGCTCAGCTGTGTAAAATTAAGCACAGGTATTTATGATGTCAAGACCTCAGAAGTATAATTTGTTTTCATTGGGAAAAATATATCCAAAGACCCAGTATAATCTCAAGGAAACAGCCTACATGACTACAGAGACATAGTGTGAAAGGACTTTTTTCTTTTCCCTGCAAAGTAAGTAGTCGCAGTAAGGCAGACTCATAGCCAGTGGAATTAATGTACGAAGTGGAAAACTCTCTTAGTTGGTTTCACACACCATTGGTTTTGAACAGTCATAAAACATTTATCCCACCACTGCATTTACTTATATCCAACATTTAAATGCTTTATGACACTTGTCTTTTGCTCCAGTCAGAACCTAAAGGCCGCTTTACCTGTAACTGAGGAGTTGCTGACAGGTATGGACAACTAGCCTAAGAAATGGAAAATGGCTCATCTTATTTATACTGAAAAGAAAATAATGGGGAGGAGGAGGGAAGAGTTTGCACAGAAAATGTATTTCCTAATACAGAATTCATCTGACAAATCTTTTGTTTGCCTAGAATATAGCTAAATCACACCGATGTTTGACTCTCGTGGGCATGTGAGATAAAACAAGAAAACCAGAGATATTAGTAGCGGCTAAAAGAGTAAACTCTTTCTCAGAGGAAGACTGTACCATCACTGACTATTTCTCAGTGGGCAACAGATATTCCAGATGCTGCACTAAGCTGCCTTCCAGACTATTTCATTTAGTCCTGGGAGCGAAATCAAAGATGCATTTCAGAGCAGTTAAATTCTTTGTAAGAGAAAATGTATCTCATTTGAAGTGCACATTTCTTATTATTTGTAGTAAATTGATATACAGTAAGCATGTCTAGTACAGGTGGTTATATTTCCCTTGTGCCCATCTATACAAGATGAATTTATTAAATAAAGATATTTCAGGATAGGAAACAAAGAAGCACCATTCCAGAGTGCAGTGCAAAATGAGCATAAGCTGATGCCTTTAATAATGCAAACCAGTGATGCCTCAAGAAACCCAGAATAAACTTTTTCAATAGCACAAATAGCTGGCAGCTTTGGTTAGAAGCTGCTCTCATTTTTGTGAGTTATTAAATAGGCCTGGAATTGCTTTTAGAAACATCTCATGCTGTGCCTTAGACTCAAACTTACTTCCTCTGCCGTTTCTAATAGCAATTGTACCTGACACTTGCAGCTCCAGAGGGGGAAAATGAGCATCAATTTCATTCATTAGGGAAATGATTCTAATGACATAAAACCTTTCATTTTGCTGTGAAAAAGTATTATATTGTATCAAAAATAGCAAAAGCTTTTAACAGGTTAAAAAATTACTCTGAAAGTCAATGGTTATTTGACCCTAAATGAAACAAGTCAACTTTTGGCTGCTAGTTGTAAAATACTATTTTTTTGAGTTTCATACAAAATATCATTGCGACAGCATGAACTAGTGCTTGGAGACTGCAGGAACATGAAAACACTACAGGAATATATTTACATATCCTTAAAGAGTAAGTAAAAATAAAACCAGATCTGGCAGCACTTCATCAGTTTTTAGAACATAGAATAAAATTGTCTCCTCACTAGATGCTACCACCATCTGGGAAGTCCAACTTTGAGTTACAGTGCACTACATGAAGTACTTTTTCTAGATTTTCTTACCTGGAGTTGTTTAATTTTGCTGTGGCTGATGTAGAGTCTCCTGGTGGTAAAAGGAATTTCTCTGGGGATCTCTGTAGCTCTGTAGCATTGCACTGACTGGGCAGGGTCACAGCTGCATCTTCTCGGGCAAGTGGTACTTAGAGCACTGTGAAAAGAAAAGACGACTAAAAGGTAAGATAAATAC
>VYZQ01006237.1:28311-40730 GCA_013400655.1 Mystacornis crossleyi | reverse complement strand
GAATGACCGCTCCGGGACCACGGGAATGACCATTCCGGGACCACCACGGCCGGGAATGACCACGTCCGGGAATGACCGCTCCGGGACCACGGCCGGGAATGACCGCTCCGGGACCAGCACCGGGAATGACCACCACCGGGGATGACCGCTCCGGGACCACCACGGCCGGGAATGACCGCTCCGGGACCACCACCGGGAATGACCACCACCGGGAATGACCGCTCCAGGACCACCACGGCCGGGAATGACCTCTCCGGGACCACCACGGCCGGGAATGACCGCTCCGGGACCCACGCCGGGAATGACCGCTCCGGGACCACCACCGGGAATGACCACGGCCGGGAATGACCGCTCCGGGACCACCACGGCCGGGAATGACCGCTTCGGGAATGACCGCTCCCGGAGCAGCACTGCCCACGAACTCTCCCCGCAGGAACACCAGAGCCAACTTCCAGTCTCGGCCCCTTCTTCTCCTCCCCTCGGCACAGTCCAGGATTCTTTTGAGATCGGTTCTTCCACACTTCAGAATGCAGCTCATTCCAACTGACACATCACTCACTTCCACAACGTCACATTTTAGCATCACTGAAGCTACTCCTGTGTCAAGTCTGTTTTATTACAGAGCCTAAATAGTAAAAAATGTATCCGAAGGCCTGTTTTAACTTTGCTTTTTATCCGCTGGGTCTGTGCAAAACTAAATTTCCTCACACATTAACTCTTTAAAGCATAGACAATTCCAGCTTGCAGAGGAAACTTGGAATGCAAGTTTCCTCTTCTTACCCAAGTAACTGAATTATCTCAGAACACTCTTACATAATACTACAGAACACTCCAGTATTATCTGTTTCAGATATGAATAATTCCTGTGTATTAAACTCCTCCACAATTAGTACATTTAAATATTTTAAATTTGGCATCTGTTCAGAATATGTATTGCTTAGAAGATATTAATACATACCTACTAGTCTAAAATATGTGAGTAATACAATGAAATTAAATTATCTTTGTAAAATATAAATCGGAATAGTGATGCAAATATTTTCATTTGCATATTTATGCAAATTATCAATTCTGAAGAACAATCACTGCTGTTAAAAAGCACGCGGCCACTAGGAATGGCTCCTGAGGAGGTCAAAGCATTCTTTCTTGGTTTCCAAAATAACACATTTTAGCTTCTAACTACTGAAATAATAATTTGAAAGTTCAGAGATAAAAATATCTTTTATTACTACATTCACATTCCACTTTATGTAGTTTGATTTTTAGATGTCAGCACAGAATGAATCAGCTTTGTTATTAACAATTCAAATGAACAATATAAGGAATTTAAAATACTTCTAAAATTAATTTTAACAAAGAAATCTGCTGCTTAGAATTTATAACACAAATGGAAACAGCACAACAAGAATAATGTTAACAATATTATTTAAACAATTACCATACACAAAAGTATTCTTAAGTCCTGTCACTGGTAAGAACAAATGAACTTACTGAAATTTTACCAGCATGAAAACAGACACAGACCAACCAAAATGAACATTTATAAACACTCACGTAACAGCTCTGTAATGGAGAGACAACACCAAGGAGGAATTTCGACGAATTCTAGCCCTCTGACTTCTCAGGGCTTGCTACAAAACTGAGCAAGGTTTCTGCTACTGAGTTGGAAATTCCTGTTCACGTGTTTGACTGAGCTGACTGATGAAGGTCTCGATGAGAACTTTGGTGTGATCTCTATAAATGGGATTATTTGCTCTAAGACAGCAATTATCTCCTGCTAATACCAACATCCTTCCTCATCTGCTCACCGTGAGCACGGCCCCAGGGACACTGCGTGGCAGCTGAGATCCTGGCACTGGTTTGGGTCACAGAACAGCAGCTGAATTAAAGAACTTATCCTACAACAGGCATGTAGACACGTTACCAAGTATAGGATA
The DNA here is from genome assembly GCA_013400655.1 of Mystacornis crossleyi. Lineage (NCBI taxonomy): Eukaryota > Metazoa > Chordata > Aves > Passeriformes > Timaliidae > Mystacornis > Mystacornis crossleyi. The sequence continues at coordinate 38,793 of VYZQ01006237.1, read as the reverse complement.
AAGCTGTTGTTTTAATAAACTAACTGGCAAAACTTAAAGTTTCATTTTTAACAGGTTATTCACAGTAAAAAAAGTCAAAAGTTGCAGTTGCTGTCAGATTTCAGCTCACCTGGAGTGCACAGCACGGGAATTCTCTGCCCCTGACCACACCAGCAGAACCAGCAACCGCAGCTTGCCAACGTGCAAACCCAAACCATTTAAAACTGGTCACATTCCACACCACAACAAAGCTAAACACAGATGTGAATCTTGAAATTGGGTGAGGGCTTGGCACTTCAATTAAATTTACTTGCTACATGACCTAATATTATTAATATTTGTTAGTTATGCTGGTGCTTATTTATAATGAAATGTAACATAAGAATAGCAGCATTAAAGATGAGTATTTTAAAAGTATTTGAGATTTTATGAGCAGGCTTTCAAGTATTAATTATAAATGACAAACAAAAACGTGTGAACAGTGTATAAATGGCCATTGTGATCATTGTAATGACTCACAAAAATTAAGAGTACTTACTGTAATGACTCTAGTTAAACCCAGTAGTTCCTGTAACCTAAGGAAAGTTAGAGAATTGTATCTGGCAGTTAAACATTTTTCTGATTTTTAAGTATACTATAAACATGAACTTTCCTAAATAATACAATTGTGCTTTATTGAAGAGCTAATTAAAATCAAAGTGGTGGGTGTGGTTTGGATCTGGTGCCAAATGGAGGATCCCAAACTTGCAAGGCTATTTAAAGGAGGGATGAAGAGATCCCACCTGCATTCAAAAAAGAGTCAGCTTAAGGTCACAGAAGGTTCTGCATTCCCAGAACTTGGGGGTCCTCCACACTTTTCTGACACCCTGTTCCTGCTTCATTTTTGTCATGCAGCTCTGTCTGCCCGGCTATCTGAGCTGATACAAACTCAGACAAAAGTTTAGTTTCTAATTACCAGTAGTATGAGGCATAAAAAACGGTGCTTTTTCAGAAAATTGTGTCATGCATTCGATTGCATCATGAATTCTATTAGAAACTAGAGTGTTTGCAAAAAGGAGATGTAGTAAATGTTTCCTTGCGTTAAAAAAGTCATTCCCTTTCACGTGCTCACCTCAGCAAAGTATAAACACTGAAAAACACTGAAATTCAGGCCTCTCTCAGTGATACTGAGGGATAAATTTGCCTCAGATCAGTCTGCAATTCTGTGAGTAAAGCTGGAAAAAAACGATTGCAAGGTGAAGAAAACCTATCCATTCTTTAATAAATGACTCTGAAATGAGCTGGGTTTTCCCATTCTGTTATTACATGTATGTAAGAAACCCGCTGAAGGTCCCCTCTAACTTTCACACTTTGTAATGGTATTTAGGCTACCCAGCAGAAATTACAGCAGGAAGAAACACGAGCATGGATGGGCTTCAGCAGCTTCCAGCCAGCACCTTTTCTACCACTCTAACTGGAGGCAGTTCCACTCTTGGAACTGCTCAGTTACAACTACTGAGAACAAGGAAGACCAGTCTGTTCGTGCGTTATTTGTCCATCATGTTGAGATTCCATTTCATGAGTTGCTTCTGTTTTGTGCTCCCTCGGAGCTGCTGTTTCTGTCCCATCTAAAACAGGAACAATCTCACTGGCACAGTGTTCATTTTTCACAGCAGAGTCATCTTGGAATGATTTCAGGGCAACTTTGAAAAAAAAAATTAAATATTGGGTTGATTACACAGAAAGACAAGTAAATATTTCAATAAATTTAACAAGTATGCAGTTTAATTTAGTGGAGAAAATGCTGCCAACATGTAACTACAGCACATCTTTTATCTCACACTTTACTTGGGGAATGAATATATCTTCTGTTGAATATTACATTACAAGCCATGTTACTGAGCGTGGTATTCTCATCAGAGGAAAACTAAGCATTACTTAACTGGAAATCTAATTATCATATGCATCCTTTTTCTTTTTTAATTATTAGCAACAGCAAATCACTGCCAGCCCCAGTCTCACAAGTCATCATCTGCAAAGCCACGCTGAGGCTCCCACAGGCCCCTTCAAGCTGTGCAAGAAGTGGACAGTGATATATAAATACTTGCAAATGTCAACTTTGGGGAAAATCCTTCTGAAACAGCACAGATATTTTTAGGTTTTCTCTGAGTCATTAATGAACTGAATATTTGCATGAACAACATCTGAAGATACATTATCACAGCTCTAGAAAATCAAGCTTTCAGATGAAGATATTTACAAGATATCAAAAAGAAATTGTTTGCATGTAGGAAAACATTAATAAACAGCAAAATCTAATTACTGAAAAAACATAAACACTGCAGCTGTAACACTTCTCTCTAACCATACCATTACAGCCTCACCAGTGAAAACAGAAGTGTCAATGCTAATGTAAACTCAGCTGCTGATATATATTCATTAGATTCAGAAAAGCTCCAACATTTCCTCTTCTCACCATGTCAAATTTTCTCTCAGTGCAGATACAATCTGATACACCAAAAGGTGAGGTTTAGGGACATCTGGGCCTAAGGTGGATCTCCATTCTTGTCTCTAAGTCCACAAAAATCCCCTGAAAGCATTGCTGAGGAGGGAGTTTAGGAACTCATTTGCAGCAGCAGGGAACAGCCCGGGATGGTACCTGCACAATGACCCAACTCACACGACAGGAATTTCTGACACACTGTAAAGCCTATTCTGAAGTTTTCTTCCATTATTAGCTTCACTGTGAAACAGTAATTAAGCAGCAGGGAAGATTCACTGCCTTAGCCTTTTAGTCTTGATTCTAATTTACATGATTAAATTCTGACTTAGTCACCGATTACCTTCTGGCTTAACACGCTTCGGGTTCTCATGCATTTTATTTTTGCCTTTGCTTCCTTTTCTGGGTGTAGCAGTTTTTGCCCTCACCAACCCACAGTTTTCAGCATGCTTACACATATTACTCTGTTATGAAGAACAAATATATCAATCAAACACTAAGCTATGTAAGCAATTTAACACACACAAAGCAAAAACAGTTCTCACAGACAAATTTTGGAATACTTATTGGAAGACTGACTTAGGTAACAACTTCCATAAAACTCCTGAAGATTTTCCAGAATATATAAATATTCTGCTTTAAGGTGGGTATAAAATAAAATTTGTCATTTTCTGGTCCCTGGATAAGCAATAAAATTTTACATGTAAAATCTGTATGTGGATAAAGGGCCACATTTATTTTTACGTGTGCACAGTTAACCCAAAATGAGAACATGTTCTCACTGCATATGGTTTTGAAGTGAATAAAAATTTCTTACTTTCGTTGCTGAACTGGTCCTAGCTATCCTAAAGTACTCTTTAAAATAAATTTTTCAGACTGAATTTATTCTGCATCACCACTGAAAATCACATTTCAGGCTCAAATACTATATTTTGCTCTTTATCACAACATCCCTGAAAGTGATTGCTCTTTACATTTCTAAAAAGTCCATATACAAAAATTTATCAAGAAGGTAGATCCATCCTTCCAGGATTTCAATTTCACTGTTTATTTGTGAAGGATTTACCCTGCAAATAAGCACCACTGCATTATTTTGGTTGGACTGCAGTCACAAAAGTTTGATTTTCTTAAGGTAAACATAACCCCAAAGCCAACTGTACCTTGCAACACCACCAGCAGAGTAAGCAGGATTTTCTCAGGGAACTGAAATACCTGGTTACATGTGCAGGGAACTGAAATACCTGGTTACACGTGCAGCTGCACTGAGCACATTTGACTCTCTTCTCATTCCTGTGAGTCTTCCTGTGCTGAAGGAAAGCGTAGCGCTCGTGGAAGGCTGCTTCACAGTCCCTGCACTTCACTGCCTCCTCCATGTAGGAATGCAGATTCCTCAGGTGGACACCTGGACAGTTATTCAAAACAATTCATTGAGGTTTTTATTTCCACAGCTTTGAACAAGAGTGGAGCCGTGCATAGCTCTGAGTAACACAAATCTTGTAGAGGAAAACACGAAAGAACCTTCTGTGCTCTCTGCAGTAGGGGTAAAATAGACAAATTAGTTTAGGATTAAAGTTGCAGCAAGATGTAACTTCCCAAAGAAATCAAGCAGTTATAAGCCTGAATCATATTGATTTCAGTGGAAATCGTTTAACAAATCAAATACTTCAAAACATTCCAGTTTTAATATAGTTTTTTCATGTATTGCTGGAAACTTAAAATTTTACATAGGTTTTGTTGTTACAGGTCAGCTCTATTGCCTCCAACACTTCTGAAAAACAGAAGGTCACAGTGCCACAGCTACCAAGCAAATTAAAAAAAAAAGGAAAAAGCTAAATCTTTGCTACTTTGCATTTTACCCAAATTAAAACATCAACCACAAGATGTCACCACATCTCCTTGCAGGAGCAACTTACCTGTAAAACTATGAATACATTTTACTTAAAATATTCTGTGATAATATGAAGTCAAATATAATATATTTGGTGAAATTTTGTGAAAATTAGCGATTTCACTTCTACTTATCTTCACATTTTATTTTCAGTGTTTTCCTTTCAACTCACCCAAATCACTTTTTCGGGATAGGAGGGTACTACAGTGTGGACACTGGTGTTTTGGCACATTTTCTCCATGCTTCTGTAACATATGAATTTTCATGGTACCACTTTGAGTGAATCTGGCTTGGCAAACATAACATTCATAGCGTTTTTCACCTATTAAAATGAAATTAAAATAACATATGCTTATATGAGTTATGAACTCAGTAGAGTTATAAACTCTACTTATTTGCTATGAAATGCAAATTCCCACAGAACTCAACATCCATGTTCTAACAGCAACAGCTTCCAGACCAACCAGAAGTTAATATTAGTTGAGAGTGCACAAAAGGCCAAACAAGTTTCCAGAAGTTTACATAACTGATTGCAACACAAAATCTTGGCTTTCTGAGTCCACAAGTCAAACTGATGAAGCATAAAGCCATGCATGTACTTCTAAACCATGAATCAGGAACTATTTTAATTATCAACTATTCTGCATTGAATACTTCAGGTACAAAAATGCAGAATTATCCTCAAATGTGCAAGGAGAGGAAGCCAACAGCTGTACAACATCATACGAGTGATACACCACCAGCCATTGATAATGGTGAGAAGGGAAATTAGGAAATTATCTTCTTGCTTTTCTTCCCCAAAAAGCCACATCAGGTGTGACTATCATTAAAAATTACATCAACAACGGCAACAGGCACAGCTTTGTACCAGCTCCAGACTGGTTCTGTGGAAGATCTCCTTGCCAGTAATAGGTAACACCCTTGAACTCTTCCAGTTGGACTCTTGTGGTGACTCTCGTAAGAAAATAATTCAGTTTAATTGCACCAAACTGTCTCAAGATATGAACCAATGCGTGACAAGTGGGGATATTTGGAAAATTTGATTCAAACCACCCTGTCACACTCTGACTCAACCTAAAACACTAATCAGAGAACAAATTACATTTCATAATTGAGCCAAGTTAAACCCTAAAGTACAGGACTGATACCCACTGCCCTCTGAGATGACTTGCATGTTACAGAGCTATGACAGGAACACACTGCTTTCAATATTAAAGCAATTCAATTCTCTGTTGACCAAATTAGCTGCTGGCAATCCATGGTGACAACAATATCCATGTTCTGAACAGATACTTAAAAATCTCTCATAGATACATCTCCATGTAAAATCAAGTAACTGATAAATAAAAGTGGCAATTTGACCCACAGAAAATGAAATATTTCTCTTATATAAAAAAAGGAGGAGGAACAGCAAGATTAACTACTAGCACTGCTGGGCGTCCAACAGCCAAATCCAGAACACTGAAAGAGAACATGTTTTTCAGGTGTGTTTTTACTCCAAATCAGAAATAAAACAAGGGCTAATTTGGAGGCTGAAATGAAATCCTCTGAATATTAAACAGCTGATGCCCTAGACTCGATCATCAGCCCAGAGTCCTACCTGTGTGAGTTAACATGTGCCTTTTCAGTTTATAGGCATCTTTGCTTGCATAGCTGCACTGGTCACAGGGGTAGGGCCGCTCTCCCGTGTGCGAGCGAACGTGGCGCCTCATTTTGCTGGCCTCAGATAAAAATAAAGAGATTTTCTAAAGTAACGTCTACATTACAGATAAATTTAATTAAAATATAAGCAGTTTTACATACCACACCTACTGCAATTTAAAACAAGGTTAAATCCTGGGCAAAAATTCTGTGTGCATTAAAATCTTGGCACACGAAAGCCTCCGAACACTCCCAAAAGATTCAGTAAGGCTGTACTTACTTCTACACTGGAGTATTCACATATTGTGCACTTGAAAGGCTTCTCCAAAGTGTGTTTGTACCTCCTGTGTCGTGAAAGCTCCCCCCGGGTCACAAAGGCTGTGTCACACTCACTGCATTTATGGGGTTTGTTCCCTGCAAGAATACACCATTAGAGTTTTATTTAAAAACACAGCAATGTGATGTCTGCCTTTAATCAACATGCAGAATTTTTTAATAGAACCTTTTCTCATATTCTGACTTTTTATATACAATAAATCATAGAATGATTTGGGTTGGAAGGGACCTTAAAGTTCATTTTGTTCTACCCCCTGCCATGGGCAGGGACACCTTCCACTATCCCAGGTTGCTCCAAGCCCCGTCCAGCCTGGCACTTCCATGGATGGGGCAGCCACAGCTTCTCTGGGCAGCCTGTGTCAGCACCTCACCACCCTCACAGCGAAGAATTTCTTCCACATATATCCACACAGTAAGTTTATTATAAACACAATTTATCACTTTGCTTTATATGTTTACATATCAAAATGAAAACAGCACAGAAAATTCTATTCTGCACGTAGGAATGAAGCACAACTGAAGTCATTGTTCAACTGGCAAGAATTGTTAGAACGGTACTTAACAAAATAAACAAATTCCCACACAGAATTCCTAACTACAGACCATGTCTTTTCAGTGTGGAACACTAAAGAAAATCAGAGGAATTTCTGAGCATAAAACGATCACAGAACACAGCTCTAAGGCAAAGTCACTTGCCTGTTAATTCAATTTTGAAGACAGTATGGAAAATGAAGTATTTTCAAGCACTAGGTACCTGTGTGTGTGTTCACATGGTTATGCAGCAGAGTTGCTGTACGGAAGGCCTTCGGGCAGAGGTGACACACGTGACGTTTCTCATCTGAATGGGTTTTCAAATGACGCCTAAGACTTGATAATTTGACAGTGGTGAATGTGCAGAAAAAACAGTTGAAACATTCTTTTTCTCCTGCTGGAACAAAGACACATTTCCACTGTACATGCCACAAAATAATGACTTTAGTTTTCAAAAAATATTACCAATTTGTAAAGAGTCCCTCTAGTCTATGTAAAACTATTTCAAATTTCTACATCAAAGGACTTCATTAAGACTTAGGTGATTTGCCCCCAAAATTGTGTTATTCGTTAGTGATACAATTTAGAATCTAATCCCAGGAAGCCCAACTCCTACCCTAGCTCTCACCTACAAGACAGGACGAGACTTCCTCTCTCATACCATCATTAAGACTTACAACCTGTGCAACAAACTTCTTGATAACAACTGTGTAATTAGCACTAAGTAAGTTTATTCAAAGATGTGGAAATGGCAGGTTAAGCTATTCCCAGGAGCTTTCTGGTGCTCCTGAATCTGGAAAGTGCATATAAAAAAATCACGATGTAAAAGCCCCTTTAAAATTACTGGTTGAATTTGAGAGGAGAAAATCAGTTCTTTGAAGAAGTCATAGAATAAAGTTTGTGGCACAACAATAACGAATTTCTTTTGAGAGGAACAGGTTACGATTAAATGTGCAACACTTTCAGTTATGAAGATCTGAAACTGTGAAATGGCAAATACGTCATATTTGAAGAGTCTTTCCAGAACAGTTGTCTCAGCTCCCAAGTGTGCTCTCTGTAATGATTCTCATGCTGAGACCAAAATGTATTTTATACAATGCTTTATACCACACAGAGATGTGCAGATAACACTTCACTTCAGTAACAGCAAACAAAACCACTTTATTGTCATTTATTCATTGTGGATTCATGCCCACACAAAGGAACATTGTTAGCTTGGTTAAAACTGCTCAAATGTGCTTCCTATAAAGGCTGTAACTAAAACAGGGGACATTAATAATTTGTACAGTATCCACAGAGAACCTCGAGCCAAGATACCTTAACTTCCAGTTACAGCACACACATTTACAGACTCAACATCGTTGATGTCATCCAATTTTTACAGTACACACACAGTTTCTAGGGAAACAGATGCTTATCTGTTCCCTTCTGAGTCAGTCCTTAACTTCTGTAACACACTTTTAGCTTTCTAACATCTTAAATCAGCCATTTTCTGTTATTCTTCTTTAGGTTCTGGAAAACGCTTTGCTGACAGGTATTGACTGATACTTGCCCACCACCCTCTGCTGGCAACATGGAACCACTCTAAGCACAACCATAAACCCTCAAACGAGCCCATGTTGAAGCTGAATGAGTGAATCAAGAGACTAAATAAATTACTAGGTTTATTCAAAGGCATTTATACAATATTAACTTTGAAATCTCCCTGGAGGTTTCAAATACCACACACTGTTCAAAAGACCATTAATTTCTAAATGCCATCCAAAATGTCTCTTCTGAATTCTTGCTCAGGCAGATGACATCAGCCTGAGCAAGATCTTCGAGCACTTAGGGCTAAAATGTATTATTTCTTCTTCCAAATTTCCACAGAATATTAAGACTTAACCTAATCTAAATTTAACAATTACCACTGTATTTACTGTAAAATTTCAACCTCAGTTCAAAATCTCACTTAACGTGCCTTACCTAAAAATGAACTATGAAGATTATTAACTTTTTACCTTTTTCCTGATGTGGAGCAAAAGCCTCAAACTTTAGATTCTTGAGACTTCTTACAACTGTTTGTTCTGGTGCAGTTGGATATTCCTGATCTTTACTTTCACTGAATAACTCTGACAAATCATCACTCCCTTTGCAGATCTGACTCCTTATTTCCCCAACAGAGGAAAAAACTTCCTTTCCTTCCCCCTCTTCAGACGGGCTCAGTTGCTGGATGTTATTTTCAAACGCAATGGCATCATTATCTCTGTCAATCTGTTTAAAAAAGAATATGTTTTACAACTTTCTCAATCAAAGGCAGTCGCTAGTGGCAAATCAACTGAACAGTCAACAAAATGCAAGCTATCAATTCATTCCAAATTTCAGTCTTACACATGATGGACAAAATTGCAAGAAAAATTTGCATTTACCATATAGCAGCCTAACCACTAAGTAAACAATTACTAAAATTGTGCCCTATCTCTTCAAAATTTTATCTAAAATTTCGGAGCATCATTTTAAGATTACAGCACTGAGAACCCAGAAATCTCTATCTTTAATTTTTAAAGAAAAGATCTAAAATATAATTTCAGTACATTTATCTTTTAAAAGAAAACGAGAAGCATGCTCTGGTTTTTTTAGGACTTCTGCAGACTAATCGTAATGCCTTCTTCGTCATACGGCAATTAACAATGCTGGGCCACTTCTTGCATTTGCTAAACTTAAATATGACCTACCTCAGAAATTATCTAGTGGTGCATGAATTTCATAGGGAAAAAAAATAGCATTTTACTGTAAGACCAATATAATAGCTAGCACAGAACAAATAGCAGTGTTTGCATGTCCTTTTTAATACAACTACTGCAGTATTGACCTAATTCAATTAAGAAGGGAAATTGTGTGATGTCACTTAAGAGATTGAGGCTGTCCAACCAAATAGTACCAAACTGGTGAACTGAATTTAAAACTTGTCTTAACTTCAACAGTTAAATATCATCTCGATAATCTGGGTCTCTTCCAACTCAGAATATTCGCTAAATCTAGAAAGCCTAAACTTTTAGTTTGTCCTTGTAAAATGAGATGAAATTATAAAAAGATGTACTTAGGACTGGATACTTAAGCTCAGCAATTTAGAAACAATAATACTGATTAATACTTAAGACAGAACCAAATCGGTGTGATAGTACAAGCTAATAGGGAACAACATGTCTCTACTTTCACCTCATCTGGAACTTGTACCTCCATCAGGAGCGTGTCTGGCGGTTCCTCTGCCGCTTTGCTTTCTGAACTCTTTTCCTGTCCTTCTTCTTGCAAAATATGGATCTGCGCCAGCTCCAAGTCATAGACCACGCAGATGCCCTCCCGCAGGGTCACAGCCATGCCCGGGGCCACGCCGTGCGCCGCGGCCTGGCCCAGCCCCGGCAGCGCCCCCGGCCCGGCCAGGGCGGGCAGGGCCCCGCAGGTTTCCTCCACGTCCCCCTCCACACGCACACCGAGTGTAGGGCCGGCGTTTTTCACCCTCCTCAGGAGACACGGCCCACTGTGGAGGATGCGCGTCCCCTCCGCCCCGCGGTCACCGGCTCTGCTCCTCTCCCCCGCTCGGTCAGCCTGGTCACACCACCCCTTCCGCTGCCGGCCTTGGTTTCCCCGC
>VYZQ01006237.1:0-28143 GCA_013400655.1 Mystacornis crossleyi | reverse complement strand
TTGCAGAGCCAGTGGAGCGATGTATAAGCATCGTTACGCTGTACAGTAGGCCAGGATTGGTTATTCAACGAGAACAAGTTGAAAGACTTTTTCAAAGGCGCCGTGTAAAAGTCTTTGAGGTAAACTTGCGCAGTTTGGGCAACTTAAAATTTAATCTTGTGTACCATTCTAGACTAGTAATTTCCAGCCATAAAACATTTTATAAAACCTACTTACTATGAATACTCTATTCTACGCTAGTGCAGAGGACAGATTTGGAGCTTTACCTCTACCTATTAGCTCGGTGCATTGCTGGGTACAGCACATTGCACAGGGACTGCAGCCCAGTGTGGTCCAGACCCTGTTAAACTGAACTACGAACTCTAATCAAAGCCCCAAACCAAGCGGTGGCTTTCCTTGTCTGTGCAAGTAACCCAGTAAAACTGGCATTTGTGAAATATCCGTAGCACAAACAGCAGCCCACACCACTGGCCTTTGAGTGGTACCCTCACATGAGGTGGGGTTATTGCACCTCATCCTCAGAAACAGCAAACAAAAATCCCATAAACACCCTTGACAACAACAGCTCCTATCCACAGTTCTGTAAAATCTCAAACGCAAAAATAATACAAAATGTTTACATTTAACAACTGCAAGTTAGTCATAACTATTCTACTGCTTGGAATCAACACAAATCCAAAGCAATTATTTAGGTTGGATATGTATTCCAGCAATTTAGGGCTGATATTTTGGTTAGACACCACATTATTCATCATCCGTGAATCCGTGGGCTCTCAAAACTAAAGAACAGGATGCAGAGTACACAATATATTCACATAATTAGGCTGCCAGTAACTGTGGCCAGAGATTTTATTTCTTACACATTTCTGAATCTTTTCAAGTTGCTACGTACACTGTGCAATTATGATAGTTGAAGGGCACTGTAGGAAAAAGGTTGTTATAATAATCCACCATCCTTTAGGTTATTTTAATGAGGTTTTCTGCACTTCAACAGTCATCAACTTCTAAGAGCTGTCCCGCCTTGCACTTCTGCATTATTAATACCAGCACCATCCATGCAGCTACAGTAAAGGTCTGTCATTATTTCCACTATTAACCGATATTTCCAAGGATTTATAACTCAAACGCAGAATAGTCCTGCAGTTCATTTTCTGCTGAATTTAAAGGAATCACTTGGATCAGCAGTCTGTGCATTCAGCCAGTTTCTGAGTAGGTTTTGACACTGTAGAGGTTAACAGCTCCATAATGGCCATTGTGGTGTGTTGTGTGTACAGTCTCCAGTTACTGCTGCTGCATCGTCTATCTCGAGCTGCAATCAAGCTTCTACCCACTCCTCTGGGAGTCTAGTTCTTTGTAACACATCAACAGCCTGCATGAAAAGTCTATCACCAAAAAAAATAGAGCGCTGTTTTATGTTTTAAGTCATAATTATACTTTGGGGAGTAAACTTTCAATATGAGTTATTGTTTGTTAGGAGTATTTTATAGGGAGCATAAGGAATTTAATGTAGGTACATTTTCTTGTGCTAAAGTAACGTTACATAAAGAAACGAGATTCAGCCACAAAATTGCAGATAAATTGCTGGTAAGAATCTACGAGTGCATGAATGGGGGTACATGGACAACTAAAATCCTCAATCAGCAGAGTAAATTCTATCCTTGGCTGCACTAAGGAAACACAGTAAACTTTGTTCTGATCTGTGGTTTTCCACCCAAGTATAAACAGTGCAGCTGATTTTTTAAAGAAGTAAAATATTGGGTTATCTGTTCATATTGTCAGTCTTAAATCTGAATAACGTCTTTTATAATATTGAAGATGTTTAATGCGTGCTAGGCAGAGCTGACTTTTTTAAAAGCTCCACTACCATGTGCATAAAGCATAATTGACCTTGAATGTAGTTCAAGGTTTGCTTCCCTTACTGTGTTTCAGAAACTCACTTTGGATGGCTGCAGAGGCTTTTTATCCAGCCTCTCTGGTGCTGCTTTTCACCTCCATCACAGGTTCTAAAACTGCAGTCCTCTGATGCCAATGGAAGGATTGCCATCAATTTAACTGGGCTTGGAATTAGGCCCAGAATAGATAACTGTGTGAAGCAATGACAGTGGGATTTATTTACACATTTTTGACCTGTCCACAACGTGTAGAGTAAATCAGGAATGTGGCAGTGCACTTAAAAGAGAATAAGATTTTTAAAAAGAAGGAAAACAAGCAAAAAAACTCCAAAACAAATAAGTTCAAATTTAACCTCCAGTGCTCATAATTGTTTCATTTATGACACTCCGCCTTGTAGTTGAAACCTCCATTCTTCTCCAGAACATGACTCCTGTTAGTCTACGAGAAAACCCAGTCCTTGTTGTGACTTATTTTGACAGCTTTAATATCATTTTCCACCTGGCATCTGGAAAGTTTTCCATTTTCACTTTCCACCGATGTCTCACTTTTGTTTCCAAGTATGTGTCGCGTTCACGCCGCACCTGTCAGTGGTGTGTGTGCCTTAGCACGGGGCTGCAAACACGCCCGCCTTCCCTTTGCTCTTACCCCAGGGACAATCACTACCTTCAGCACCTCTTTTGCAGTGAGATATTGCCCCTCTTAATAATGACAGCACCAGATAACCTCCTTCACACCATCACCTGCTTCAGAGAAAGTGAAGATGCTTTTACAATCCTCTAATTCATCTGGCTCCTTTAAACGTTGCTCAGGTCTTGAAGCTGTCACGAAATGGTTGAAATCTTTTTGCTGTATTTTCTGGTGCTCCTTGTTCCTTTAGTGTCCCACTTTCACAAATATGAATCATTTCTTCAGAGACCACCAGAAACCTTAATTAAAAAAAAAGAAAAGCACATCAGCTAATGAGTGAGATAAAAAGTTATGTTCTTTTTGATGCTGTTCTAAGCAACTGAATCTTGCAGATTCAGAATTAAGTCAGTGCTTCAATGCTGGCCTGGAATATTCTCAGGAGAAAATATATGGTTTGATCACTTGGAAAGAAGAATATTATTAATTTTTTATTTTTTTCCCCTAGACCCCTGGTTCTGAGATGGAAGCTACAGTTTATTTTAGCAAACATCATTTAGGATTCAGATCTGACTTGGATTTCTTGCCTGCCCCAAAGAACACAGTTTTCTGCTCCCTGTTGCTACAATCACATAAAAACTAGTCAGACCTCAGACCCAGGAACATCAGAACACACAGTCCTACTTGTTTCCTTGCTGAATCCCCAAAGCAGAGGGAAGATGGGAGCACAGCAAAGCAAAGCCAGATGGAAATCATGCTGGAGGGTATTGATTGACTAGTGTCTAGGCAGGCTATAAATTACCACTCCTCCTGCAGAGAGGAGGGTGAGCAGAGCTGCAGAGCTGTCTCGGGGCACAGTGCTTGGACTGTGCTGTTCATGGAGGATCTGCTAAATTCGGGTTGTGCCTAAGGCACAGGGAAAGCCGGGCTTTGCTCTCTCTCCAGTGCTCATCTTGACTTTGAGGAGACAAATCATCTCTTTAAACATGAGGGATTCTTGCAGCAGAACAAAAGCAACTCCTATTAAGTAAAAAGACTTAGTGCTTTCAAGTATTGTCTATACTCTTAAAATCCTGCTCCATACTGTAAATGATTATAATTACATAGCATGACAAAAAACAAGACGTAATAGAGTACAGATGTGGGATGTATAAAAGGGGAAGTATTTAACATAAGCTTACTGGAGCTGAAAGTACCAGGGATGATTGATTGCTTAGACACAAGTCAGGGAAGTGGTCTAAAAATTATTAACCATAATTGCAATTTGTCTATTAACTGTTTCATCTAACGTTGATATATTTAGAAACAATCCTGCCATCCAGTAATACACAATTTGCCGCTTGTGCCAACAGCAGAGCTGCGTGTCTGGATCTGTTTGGAAGAAGGATGTTTATTGGGAAGCATATCACTTCTTCCATTTCAAAAGACATTAGCGTGGTTATACAGTTAACTACACCTCAGTGACTTCCACTGTTTTTACAGAATACTCTTTAATCCAAGAGATAGCAAAGAAAGTTTTAAATAAAACTCCTCTTAGTTAGTTATTACAGTTATTTCTGTTGCTGTTTGTGCAAGGGTCAAAGAGTTAAAAGTTTAAAAGGCAGAAAGTTTTCCTCTTGTTTTGACTAAACCGGGGGAAACGTGCTGGAGCTGTGCAGAATTTGATTGCCAAACACAGAGAGAAGATACACAGTGAGAAAAGATAGTAAAGGTTTAACCCAGCTGATGTAAGAAACAAACTCCAAGGATGCCCATGTTTCCTTCTTTTATCTCATTGTTAATCTTTAATCAGGAAAACAGTTCTGAGAACAGCTCTTCGTGCACAGCTGAACAGACACCAAAACTTGGAAGTTAATAGGATCACCGAAGAAGGAGAGTATTAAGTGATTGTCCTAATGAATCTGTAAGTGAGATGTACAGCCCAGAGGAGTTCAAATTCTACTTCCACGTGGATGTGCAGCAAGTACATGTTCAACCTTGCAAAATCAGCAGTAAGGAGGTGGTTGGTGGGTTCAGAAAAGCAGTGGGTTCCTGTGCCCTTTTTTTCCCAGTTCAGATAACAAACTGTCTTGGGCGTTAAACTTTCTGAGGAGTCTAAATCAACTTCTTAATTCAAAAATCTAAAGAAATCAAGAAAATTTAAGGGAACATTTAACAACTTTAATATTAATGTCACTTCACTGAACAGCAGGTGATGCAGTCCTTGATATTTATCAGCGGAGATATCTTAAATCTGAGCCTTCTGCACTGCTACTGACTATTGAGTCATCACTGAAAGACCATGACCAGATAGCCCCAAGCTTCTCCATAATGGAAATATGGTATAGCAGGCTTAGTTGTACATCTTTTCTGCTCCTGTAAGAGGAAACAAAATCAGCCTTATGGTCCTTGTAATCTTAAACATCAAGATGAGGCATCTAGAAAGCAGATGAGAGCAGCTGGGTGACACATTTTGTGAATCATGGTTATTACTCTGTTCAGAGCTGCCTCTACAAACTGAAAGTCTCTTGATCTGTCATTCATACCCATCTTTTGTTTAAGATCCTCTGGGCAGAGCACATTTATGCTTCACCCAAAATAAAAAGGTACTTAGTGCTATTGCAGAGCAAATGCCTGAACTCAGCAAGGTTTACAAGTGTGTAGGGTTTTTTATTTTATTTGCAGAATGCAAGTTGGTTGCTATTCATTTGTACATACACATGGAGGAAGCTCCTCTTTACATAAACAGTATTCATATGCATATGTATCATCCTGAATCAGTAAATTTGGAGACAATTAAGATGGTCAGTCAAAGATGCACATATAGCAGAGTCAGAATTCTGTCTTCCTAAAAGCATAAGAAAAAAGCATGATTTCTGGAGTCCAGTTGAACTCCTGATCTCTTTACTGAATGTTGTTTGTAGAAATAATCATTATTGTGGCAGTGGTCTGGTAGGAACTATTTACACTGACCAAAAAAAAGTGCCTTTACATTGGAAAAATCCCATTGTGGTCCACTGATGTTGCCTTATTCCTATTAGAATGCTGCTAAGCAGAAGTGTACAGTATGTAGGATTTTACCCAAGCTGTTAACACTTAGGTAAGTTTCCAGTAAACAGAGGATTCGTTACAAGGTTTATTGGTTTTTGTGCAATGTTGATTTTCCTCCAGCTGTCAGGTTCAAGAACCAAAAGGTACGTAGTGCTTGACATAGGCACGTTTGCCTTCTGACCTTTAGAGGTAGCTTGGCTTTCATTTCTGCATAATCAGCTTTTCTATCCTGTTGTTTGGCTTTTAGTGTTATAAAATGTTTGAAATATTAATCAAAGCTATTTTCCTGGGGGAAAAAGTATAGGACAAATCTCACTTGAAACAGAAAACCCAGTTCAGCCCAAGTTGCTGCTTTTGTGTTGCTACTGAAGGAGAAAACAGGTTATAGGAAATGCTTTTCATTTCAGGTAAGAACTTACTATTTGCATTACAGTAACCTAGTGAGGACCCGGCGGGGCACAGACAAAAATGAGAATAGATAATGATCACGTCTAATTAAGTTTTAAACTCCTCTAGCTGGGAACTATCAACCAAACTAGGAAAATGCATAAGAACAGGGAGAAATTGGCATTATCACCTCCCAACCCCTTTCCTAGGAGAAGATAAAGGCTTGGAGGTGTAGTTACATGTCCAAAGTCAAACGGGAAATCCATAGCAGAGGAAGAAACAGAACCAAAACCTTCAGAATCTGCACCCACACTTACTGGTTAAAGCCATCCTTCTTCAAAGGAGTCGGCTCAAGAAGGACCTACAGAACTGTGACCAGTGGGTCAGACTGCACTAACAAGGGACTGAAATGTTGGGGGAGAACAAAGGTACGTGGGAAGATTTAAAGGAAAGAGAAACAGCACATTGCACAGGTGGAGCTGGGTAACCCCGAAAGGACAACTGCCAGCAGTGCTGCTGGAAAGCAAAGCACCGCAGAGAAATAACGAACCACGCACAAGAGGAAGGAGCAAGGGGAGCCAGGAGTGTCTCATCCTAGAAAAAATAAACTATTTTAGAATAGAAAAAGGTGCTTCCGTGTCATTTCCTGAGGCCTGAGGAGGTGAGGTCTCTGTAAAAGGGCACACTTAGCAGGACACCAGCCATCCACAGGAAGCCAGAAACTTGAACAAGAGGTGCTTGAGCTCATATGCAAGGATTTGTCTGTTCCCCTCTCCCCAAGTAGGAAGCAGGGAGTCCTTGACAGCTGCAAACACACACCTCTGTGGTAAAGAGATTCCACTCCAGCAAGGGTCACCATTCTTATTTGTAAACTGAATTTGGAGCCATCTGGGCTTTGTGTGACTGAGCAGAGCAGATGCTGACAGGTAAAGGAAAACACAAACCTTATGCTGACTGGTTTTCACTCTGGTTAGTATGGTTTGTCCCCTTCTCTCCTGGCTGGGGTTCTGCTGTTCATCCAGCAAAAATGCCTGTAGTAGCAGTAACCGTGCAAAAATCATAATTTTGTTGTGGCTAGGATAAAGTCAGTCCAAGTCTTGGTGGGCCCAGGCTTTCCACATGACTGTGAGACCTTCTGCAGTAGATGCAAAGAGCTCCTAAGCTAACAGAATTACACATCCCTGAACACATCCCAGTGTCTACAGAGCCCCTTACTCACATATTCACACTGATCCTTGACAGGTTGTTTTTTAAAGAAAGGATAGTACTCCTTTAGGGAAGAGTCCCCAGATTAGAGTCACAGCTCAAGAAATGGCCCCAGAAGAGCGACTGGTTATCAAAGTTAAAATTGCATGAATCAATCCCATCTCCAGAGCTGAGCCTGTAAAAGTGAGCTTAAAAATAAAGAAGTAATAATAACAACAACTATTTCATCTGCTGAAGCAGAAGAACAACAAGCAAGAAACCAGTGTGCCCATGATGTAATGTCAGTCTTGGTACGTACTGTGGCACAACCAGGACTTCCCCTAAAATACAGCTCGGGACTGAGCATTTGAGCTGATACTAAACTAAGCATCAGAGGTTGGTGACTTTCTTTAGAGACCTTAAGCATCCACCAGTGCACGTTCCTGGCTGTTGAAATTTGCTTCCATTTGTTTTGAGAAATGTCTGTTGTCAAGCTGAAAACGCTGGACAGGCTAATGGAAGTAAAGTCTAATCATGATAAATCTGGGTATTTTTTCCCACTCCTCCGCCATCAGAACAAGCTACTTCATTTGGAACACGGGCAAAAAAAATTGCATCGCCTTTGGTTGTGGTCCGCAAATANGCTTTGTTGCACCTTGGTGTGTTGTGATGAGTTAAGTTTTCTAATGTCACTTTTTCTGAGTGTCTAAAAACCTTTACATTTATTGAGTTCCAGTAAGTCTGTAAAGCCTGAAGTGCTCAAAAACTTCTGTTTTGAACAGCCTGAATAGTGTCCATCAAAACAAACATCCTAACCCCCCTCCTTTCAAGGCACTTGTTGAACACTATCATCTTGAAATGTCAGATTCACACACATTTAAGTGATTTGACAGCTTCCAAGAAGGCACCTGATAAGCATCACATTCAAGTGTCAAGAAGCACAGAGAAAAAGTGCCAAAAAAAGTTCAATCAGAAGAAATCGTATCAGCTATTAGATGAGCATTATAATGCAGTTACTACTAAAAAAGGCTTCTAATTTAAACGGAAAATAAACTTTACATTCAAGACAGCTCTTTTTTTAAAGGCCTTGCATTGCACCATACCACCTCCCATGTTTGCCACTAGTGAAATCTTCTAGAACCCGAATTCAGGCAGCAGCACCCACTGGTACTGGGTGAGCACCTCAAGACCACTGTAACTGAGACACTGGAAGTGCTACATCGGGGGGTTTTGTGTGGGAGACAAGGGGTGTTACGAGAATTCACTATCTTCACATAAAACCTTTAATGCCTTCTGTTGGCTGTCTAAAAGCTGAATCTCTAAATGAGAAGATTCTTGAAAAAAATCCTGGCCCTGATTTGCATACGCTCCAGCTATTTCATTGCACCAAATACTCTGTGTGTTTTATATAGGGGCTTGAGGCTTACTGTGTGTTTGTGATATGCTTTGAGATCCTCTGATGGGAGGTGTTACCTAAATACAAGTAATTTGATGCTGAAGTGTCTAAAATTCCCAGTGGACATCTGCACTCGAGCCCTGCTGCCATCACAAATGAAAAACATTTGGAATCCTTAATGTGATTTTTAATGGACATATGTTCATAACACAGTGCCACCAATTTGGCATATTTAGTGTCTTCTCAAGAGAAGCCCACAGTTTGTATAGCAAGATTGTGGGAGGTTAGGATTGCAGTGTTAGAAAATTTGCACAACACCTGCCTGACTGTAATTTAATTGGCAGAAATTAATGCTCTGAGTTTGGGAATTTTTTTCCTGCTCTCAAAACCAAGAGACACTAGGACTGATGCTGCTGTATTACACTGTTGTATTGAAGCTTTTATTCTGATTTGACTTGTGCTGCAACATGATCATTTTCTGGTCTACTGTCTTCCTGACCACTGAGCATTGCTGGCTTACTCTCAGTTATTTCTATGTACACTGACATACCTGGCCAGCAAAAAGTATTTTGTACTTTGTAAAAGGGCTCTGCTTAGTATTACTAAAGATTGTGCTCCATTTTATTTTTAATGAAGTTACTTAATGATGTATTTTAAAAGGAAAACATTTGGCCAAAATATTTCTGACCAGCTCCACCAGCAACACAGTATGTGGACTCTGAAGACAAACACCAGCACTGCCATTATTAAATTGGTTTGGGATTTTATCTTTGCTTACATCACAGCCCTATCTGGAGCAGTCTTTAGCACCTCTTATCCCACCAGATTTTTGTTTTCCTTTTCAGGAATGTTTGGCCTTGCCGTGCATCAAGGACAGCCCCTGTTACCTCACTATTTTCTTCCCTTATTTACAAAACATAATAAAAGGCTTTTCAGGGACGATAGAGGGTACAGTCCCAGGGGGTGTTCCTGCAGTGGGAGGTTCAGCCCTGCAGTATTTTAGACTTGCAGGGCAGGAAGGTGAGCTGCAGATCCCCCCTGCTCTGCCAGCCTGGCTTTTCAGGGCTTGCGAGTCACTGCTGGCTGCCCCAGCAAGAACCTTGCTGGGAACATCCAGCTGCCTCACAAACCTGAGCTATGGCTGCCTTATGAACACCCTTTATGTAAGATACTCAGTTTTGTTGCTTTATAGAACTCCCTGAAACTTAGCTGGGAATCCCAGATTTCCTGTTCTGCAGACTACCAATGACAGCATTTTACATGCATGGTAAAAGCCCCATCAATACAAAAAAAAAGCCCACAAGCTGGCATGAAATCACCGTCTCATCCAGACCCCAGATGCTTTGGTGGGACTGGGTGTAAACAGAGCAAGAGGAAATGGCAGCAGGGTTATTTCTACAGTTCTGTTTGTCTGAAATACTTCAGTCTTCACACACCCAGACTGCATGGACAAATGGACATGAGGACCACCTTTCTTTATGGTCACAGTGGTCTAAAATGGAATAGGGGAAGCTAAAGACAGGCAGGCAGAAACAGAGACAAGAGCTCGAAGTGTCTGTGGTCACACAAGTGTCTGATATCACACGGAGATAACCCTCAGAATTCTAAGAGTAGTAGTGGCTGTTGGTATCAGATCCTGCCACAGCTGATACAGATGCTGTGTATGTGCACATGCACACCGTGCTCTTCACCCACAGAACAGGGTGCAGCCCCAGACCTGAGCAGTTCTGTGCTTTTGCTCTGAGTACTAATTTAGGGATGGGTTAATCTTTCATGACACCTCCCCCCCACAGAACTCCCAGTAAAATAAAACATAATATTTGAAAGAGGAGGTTAATTATTGAGACAGTTGCCACTCTGCCTCTTCTGGGCTTGTAGCAATAGAAAATAATTGTTTAGTTTGCAAGAGCCTAAGGCAAGCCATAAGCAAAAACTTCCTTGCCTACACTGAAGGAACCCCAAAATTTAGATTTATATTGCTTGGGATTTTTTTTAGAATTGCACAGACCAAAATAAGAGCTGTGGGCCTTGTCTAGGTAGTGGTTATTCAGGCCTGTCAGTGCTCACTGCTGAACTTTATACCTGGATCAGGCAATGTTCCCAAGGTGAGTAAACACTCCTTGGACGAGCCTCCACTTCACAGCCAACTAGTGACCATCTGCCTACAAAATGTGCCAACTGCACTTTGCCTCCATGCATGACCTTTGTGTTCCTGCTTCCAGAAACTCTTTGTACTCGACCTTTCTCACACGCCGAGAAGTTATGACGTTTTTGATTTCAAAGCCAAATTGGATCAAAGTTTGGTTAAACTGCTAAATTTTGTAACTGCTTCAAAACAGCAAACCCAGGGGCTAAGAACCTCCGCTTTCAGCATTCATTAATCAAGCCTGTTCAATGATTACCCCGCCAGGGCTGCTTTGTTGACAATTCTGCATGATGACAATGTCAGTGGCACTGTCCCAAGACACATCCAGTGGTGATGTAAAGGACAAGCCTCCCTCACCTCAACTGGTGGGATGGACGCTACCACAAAGAATATTTAAGGAAGGAGGTGCGTCCTTGGAAAGCAGCGATTGCAAGAGAGCTCCAAGGCAAGTGAAACGGGCTCAACTGAAAGGGACAGCAAAATCCTCTCTGGCATCCAGCTCCACCTTACATAGACAGTAAGTAGAATGGCCGGGGGTTTTTTTCCTACCTTAAATTAGTGGAATGGCCTCTATTTTTTCCACCTTGAAATTACCACTGATCCAAATTCCCTACCTCGATTTTAAAGCAGTACATAATCAAGTCCATTGCAAATTCTCCCTTTGTATTATATGTTGTTAGGCTTTGTGACACTGGTTAGAGCGTAAAGTGTGCTAACACACCCAATCTATTTGATTTTAGATTGTGATCAGTATTTCAAAGCCATCAACAAGATCCACTACAGCTTCAATAATGCCCCCACAGTTGAAAGCCGAGATGAACGTCATGCCCAAGGTTGTCCAGGGGGATTTGGAGAGTCTGTCTCCGGAAGCGAGGGATTTCATCGAAACCAACGCCAAGCTGTGCCAGCCTGAGTGCATTCACATCTGCGATGGCTCGGAAGAAGAGAACAAAAAAATTCTGGACATCATGGTAGAACAAGGCATGATCAAGAAGCTGAAGAAGTATGAGAACTGGTGAGTGGCCTAAATGAGCTCAAGTAACATCTCAGAATTGGAAAATTCATTTTCTATCCTGTTTACTTTAAAGACTTCTTGTAACTCTCCAGTATTTGCTTTCCATGAACATTTTGGATCATTAGCTTACGTAGGTGAAATACTCAGGAAAAGCAAACTTTTTCCTCTAAAAATTAACATAAAGCATATTATTCAATTGGACTACCAACTATACGTTGTCTCTATTGATTAGTTACATCAGGGAACTGAAATAATGTCATGAGACACACGCAACTAATCATTAGCAATGGCTAAATATTATTGAGCAGATCTTCTTTTGAAGAATTCTACTATTTTAGCCAATTAGTTTATCCATCACATACTTTTTTGTGGCATTCAAATAGGTCTGTGGGTGTTCAAATATTATTCAGTACAGGCATTATTCATATCGTGCCGATGAGCTTTGACTCTAATGTATTCTGCAAATACTTTTTTCAAATATTTCATGATTTCTCCCAACTAACTGAACATGAAACGAGAATATTAACAACAAGTACATACTCAGGAATTACGTGCCAACCACGAGATCTTCATGGGAGAAATCTGCAAAGACTTTTGAATAACTAAGTGCAGGAATTTGGCAATCTGTTTGCAGACTATTTGGGAGAGAAAAGGGCAAGATTCACCAGATAAATTATTCATTGTTAATTATATGCTTAGCTGTAGTGATGATGGTTATGACAGCCCAACTAGAACATTTTTATACTCGTGGAAAATTTCGATGCACAGAGGTGAAAATGTAAAACAATCCCCTCTATTGTAAATAGATGGCAAAAATTCCTTAGAGGGGAAGAAGAATCCCCTTAATATACTCCTTCACTTTTAATGATCGTGCTTATACTCAGTATTTCCTTTGTGATGCCTCTAACTTAAAGGACTATGCCAATCCATTAAGCTGGGTTCTGATCCCTCTGGCACTTATACCAACACTTAAACTACTTTCCTTGGCATCCACTTAGCTCGAGGCATCATTTTGTGGTCCCCATACAAAACAACTTCACACTGATGAGAATGGGAATTAAAAAAGATTAACTTTTCCCTGAAAGTTAGCAACAGAGAATAAGGCTGAGATAAGGGCCAAAGGAGTATTAACGTGCAACGATTTCCTAGGCCATGTAATTTGTTATTAGTACTGGAAAGTCTTTAAAACTGTTTGTATGAGAGAATGTATCTGACTGATTTTTGAGAGTATCTGTTATACTGGCTTTGTCACTAATTTTTGCCTTATAAAGCATTGTTTTGGCACCCTTTTGTGCTAAACTGGTCCCACAGAAGGGTAAAAATACTATATCCTAAATTAAAGTCTAATATCCTGATTTTTGGTGAAATGCAGCTGGTTGGCTCTCACTGATCCAAGAGATGTAGCAAGAATTGAGAGCAAAACTGTCATCATCACTCAAGAGCAGAGAGATACCACTCCGATGCCTAAAACTGGAACAAGCCAGCTGGGGCGCTGGATGTCTGAGGAAGATTTTGAGAAAGCCTTCAACACCAGGTTCCCAGGCTGCATGCAAGGTAGGCAAGAAAAAGATGATTGACACTGAACTTTCAGCATTGCAGAGACACTTACTACTGTTACAAGTCACTGCTATCTTTAAAGAATAATTTGAGCTGAAGATTTAGCTTTATACCCACAATACACTCTTCATTGGTTTCATATGTAGATCTTTACCATAGACCCAAATACCTGGGCAATGACAGTCCTCAGCATCTTTCCAGAATTCTTGTCTTCCTAAAGAATGGCAAAGTACAAAAATTTGTGTGACTTTGTTCAGGAAGTCCCACAGCAACTGAGCAGCAGCTAGGAAGTGAGATGAGAATGAAGGACCCCCCCATCCACAGCAACAATTTCAGGTTCAGGGATTTACAGTAACAGAGAACTTGGCCTTCAACCCCCCTGACTCCTGGCTAGACAATCTGTCTGAACTGCTGCCTTCAGCATTTAAGATAAAACTTCTTGCTACACAATTAGACAAACAGAAAGCTAGAGGCACTCTTTAAACAGCATCAGGAGCTCTCACAAGACAAACAGTTTTTAAAGGACTGAGAAACAACCTCCTTGTGAATAAAGGTTACTTCAAAAGTTCCTTGTCTTACTCTTGGCCACATCCTGCTACTCCCTTTTTTTCCAGGACGTACAATGTATGTCATCCCCTTCAGCATGGGGCCTATTGGGTCACCTTTGTCCAAGATTGGGATCGAGCTGACGGATTCACCCTATGTAGTGGCCAGCATGAGGATCATGACACGGATGGGAACAGATGTTTTGAAAGCCCTGGGCAATGGGGAGTTTGTAAAATGCCTTCACTCGGTCGGGTGCCCTCTCCCACTAAAAGGTAAGAGCCATTAAAAGCCCCTGGAGCCATTTCACCCCTGGAAATTCCCAGGGCTGTGTTTTGTAGCTGAGTGCATGTCCTCAGCACATGGGGGACCCTCACCAGAGAAAACCAGGGTGGTTCTGTAACAGCACTAGGTTCAAAACTCAATTAAAGGAATCAAAGCTCAACGAGAGTTTCATGGAAAGGAGATTATTATCCCTAGTACTTACCAGGGATTTCCTTCGAAGCATCTAGTGTGGGTTGCTGTCAGAGGCTCGATGCTGGTGAAACAACAGCGTGATCAAGCATGGAAATTGCTGCATTCACGAGTACAACATTCTGTTCTGCAGAGCCATTAATCAACAACTGGCCGTGCAACCCGGAGCTGACGCTGATTGCTCATCTCCCGGATCGCAGGGAGATCATTTCGTTTGGCAGCGGCTACGGAGGAAACTCCTTGCTGGGGAAGAAATGCTTTGCTCTCCGAATTGCCAGCAGACTGGCCAAAGAGGAGGGCTGGCTCGCAGAGCACATGCTGGTAAGAGCCATTAAATCATGTGTGTTTGAACAGCCGTTAAACCCCGAATTAGAGCCACATAAATACATCACCCGTCTCGCTATCAGTGAAATTAGTCTCATATGGATAGTGCTGTAACTTTAGACAGGAATCTATCCCGTGCCAGGCTCATGAGGAATAGAAAACTGCTTGCAAGGCCAAGTTCTAAACATTTAAAATAGTACCTGTAATGGCATAAAACAAGCAAGACTTGGAACTTCCGAGAGGGACTTCTTGGAGGCAGAGCCAGGTACTTGAGCAGAGCCTGAACATCATCGCTGAGCATCATGACTTTACATCCACTTTACAAGTCTAAGAGCTAAAGATTCATACAAGTTTTAAAATTTGTCTTTCATATTATAAAAAGGTCTATGCACTCAAAAACTTGCAAATATCAGATTTTTCTAAGGGAGTTCTGCTGTGTACCCTTCACGCCTTTACCTTCTGCTGTCCTTTAAACATTCTACTACCATAAAATACCAGTGAAAAAAAGAATTTCAAAGTGCGTGAGAGAACAGCCTCAGAAAAAATATCTGTGGTCTCTGAGAAGAGCAGAACTATCTATGCAGAAAGTGCTTTCCCTTCAATCCACTTGTTCAGCCAAAAGAATATTGGGGTTTTTTTCTGTCTCAACAGAGAAACACAGATGTATATAGCCTGTAATTAACAAAATAAAGATAAATGTTTATTATGTACAGACCTAACACTTAAAAAAAAATATAAGAATTTCTTACAGATATTCTAATGGCAAGAAGAGTTGACTCTCTGATTTAAAAAATACAGTTTGTGTTATTTGTCCTCTATATTATGTGATGCTTCTTCTGTGGGAACAAATGTGCATAATTAAATATTTTATAGTTTCCACTTGCTGGGAGACAATCTCCTAAACGAAAAATGCAAGAAAAAAAGACTATGTTTAACAGTTACATTAATTTTTCAATAGATCCTGGGAATTACCAATCCAGAAGGTAAAAAGAAATACTTTGCTGCAGCATTCCCTAGTGCTTGTGGGAAAACTAACTTGGCCATGATGAACCCAAGCCTGCCAGGATGGAAAATTGAGTGTGTGGGTGATGATATTGCCTGGATGAAATTTGATGAACAAGGTATGGAAATTAAATCGGAATGTTTTACAGGTTGCTGTAGGTGCAGTAAGACATGCTACAAAATTCTGGATAGAATTAAATCAGTATGATTTACGTGTATTTTGTCATTTAACTTCCAGGCAACTTAAGGGCAATCAATCCTGAAAATGGCTTTTTTGGTGTCGCCCCTGGAACCTCAGTCAAAACAAACCCCAATGCTATTAAAACCATATTCAAGAACACCATCTTTACCAACGTGGCAGAAACCAGTGATGGAGGCGTCTACTGGGAAGGCATTGATGAGCCCTTGCCAGCTGGAGTGACAGTGACCTCGTGGAAGAACAAAGACTGGACCCCAGACGCCGGTACCTGGCCCATGCCACGGCCCTCTCTTGGCTTCCTTTGAAAGGAACCGCTGTTACTTCTGCCATCGTGACCTTTTTATTGTGTTCTGTGCAGGGGAACCTTGTGCTCACCCCAACTCCAGGTTCTGCTCCCCGGCCAGGCAGTGCCCCATCATGGATCCTGCGTGGGAATCGCCCGAAGGCGTTCCCATCGAAGGGATCATTTTTGGAGGCCGCAGACCTGCTGGTAAGAGATGTGGCAGCCCCGTTTCCGGGCTGGAGTGCTGGCCACAGAAGGGTTGGCACGCAGCTGGCCATAGGCACAGGTTTTGCTTTCACAGCTGCAAAAGCAAGGAAATAACCACGTTAGTCCAATTTTTCCGTGTTACCCTTTGGCACACGCACTTGCAGCCACTGGTATTTCAGTGTCTGAGTTGTTTGATGTTAAAACAGGTAATAATAATAAAGGGCTGGAGGGAGATCAGGACCCACTCACCTGGGTAGTAGACACAAAGAAAATTGCTGGTCTCAATTTGCTTGTAGTTTAACTAGTTCAGTTAGCAAATGGTTAGAGAAATGAATCAGTTTGGGATAGTTTAAAGGAAGGGAAGGAAAATAAATTGTTCTGTTAAAGGTCACCCAAAGCTGGAAAAGAAATAGAAGCAGTGCTAGGTCTGAGTCTAATATGACCACAGGACCAGATTCCATTTCCACTAAAATCTGCTGGAGATTCTGATGTCCCAGATATCTACCACTGAGCAACTAAACATGGAGGTGTTCAGTAATCAGTAGCCAGTTTTGAAAACATTCATTTAAACTTCTTTGCTGTAAGAGAGCAGGAAATGAACTGATTAAAAAAAAAACACAGGAAAAAGTAGAATATATTATCCAGTAACATGAATTCAGCACTATCTCAGATAGCAAAAGCTGTTATGAAAATGTTTCTGGACGTCCAATTACTGAAGTGATTTTTTTCTTTATAGGTGTGCCTCTAGTATATGAAGCCTTTAACTGGAAGCATGGAGTATTTGTAGGAGCAGCCATGAGATCTGAAGCAACAGCAGCTGCTGAGCACAAAGGTAAATCAAAATTTAATCTGCCTACCTGTGTTAAAAGCATTCCCCTCTGGACTGCCTGCCCTCTCCTTCCCCCCGCTCTTTCACGTTTCAGTCTTGGCAGCTAATTTTGCAACCTGTGCATTTTCACAATAGAAAATATTTGCACTGGAATTAAGAGCCAAATTCTCTGTAAAAGTCAAATTAAGCAAAATAATCCCTTAGGTGGCAAGCATACAGAACAGGATGCAGGCACAGGGTTGCCAGAAGCCTTGACAGGGAGTTCTTGTTACGGTCTGGGATAAACAAACTTAGATTTTCTCTTCTGCTAGAGCTCAGCATAGATGCATGAATGATAACTATCTCTTGAGGATCTTCATTTAAGCTGCTTGACCTGAGATTTAAGAAATTTAATAACAAAAACTAATTTAATTCCTACCTTTTTTTGTACATCAAGGATAATGCTTGTGTTGTTTCTTAAAGCTCCTTGGTTCAGAAGGGTGGTGAAGGGATCACGGGTATTAAACCCTGGGAGGATCTGAATCTCTGTGCTTTAGAATAAATGTGCTATTTATTCCCTTACCTTCTCCATCTGTGTTTTCAACAGGCAAAATCATTATGCACGATCCATTTGCCATGAGGCCTTTCTTTGGCTACAACTTTGGCAAATACTTGGCCCACTGGCTGAGCATGGCCCATCGGCCAGCTGCAAAACTCCCCAGGATCTTCCACGTTAACTGGTTCCGGAAAGACAGCCAAGGGAAATTCCTGTGGCCTGGCTTCGGAGAGAATTCCCGTGTGCTGGAGTGGATGTTCAACAGAATTGAAGGGAAAGCCTCTGCCAAACCAACTGCCATAGGTTACATCCCTACTGATGCTGCTTTGAACTTGAAGGGTTTAGAAGATGTCAACCTGACCGAACTGTTTGATATCTCGAAAGAGTTCTGGGAAAAGGAGGTAGAAGAAATCAAGCAATACTTTGAAGTGCAAGTTAATGCTGACCTTCCCTATGAAATAGAAAGGGAATTGCTTGCCTTAGAGATGAGGATAAAACAGCTGTAAGCTGATCAAACCCACAATTATTTATCAATTCGCACACACTAAGACAGGGCAAACACATTTTACCAAATCACCACTGGAAGCATAACAGCACACTGATGGGCAGGGGGTTATAATGAAAGTAGGTCATAGCTTAGTTAGGATATAGATCCAGGCATTCTAGAAATAACTCCAGACCTAATGATTTATAACTACATCGGTTGTTGTGAATAGGTGAGCAGCTGTGGGAGTGCATGTGCACAGGGTCTGAAACCCCTGCTCTGTCACTTTCATGCACACAGAGCCATGATGAGTGTAAATTATTTGCCTAGTTCTGCGTGTACAATCCAAACCAATCCAGCCTTCAAGTTGTAGCACATTGTTTCCATCACAGAAACCTCTGGAGTCTCAGACTCTACAGGAAAGAGGAGAGAAAATTAGATGCTGTATATATGTATTACCTAAAAATATTTCATGGCTTAAATATTTTTTAGAAAAATGAAGTTGTAACTTCTATCAGAGTGAAAGATGACTTTATATTACTAATGCATATTTAAGATATTGCTATTATATATTACTCATGTTCCTGTGATTTCCAGATGTTTTGAATGGCTTGTTCTTAAACTATAAAATAAATGTTTATACAAAATATTACCTCATTTCCAGTATTCTCGCTGTTTATAAACTGCATGCATATAAATTGAGCCTCCTGTCAATACCAGAGCCCAGGGAGAGATTCACATGTGGAAGTTAGATACTGACTAGAGTTGATCTGCTACTCCTAAGCCAACTAGTTTAAGCCACATACTGTCTTTGCAACTTTGAGTCAAGCCAAAGGAATGATCCAGAAATGATGATACCGGCTGTGAGCAGTCATCCAGCTGGTGACACACTCTCCATAACTGGGCATTGTTAGTTACTGCAGGCATTTATAAAATAAACTACCCTCTAGGAAAGCCCCATATTAGGACCTTGCTCATTTGTTAAAGTCATAGGATTTGTCTCTGTTCCACAGTACCTTGGCTTTTGCGAGAGTAATGAGTGCAGCTGTTGAAGTAAAGACAATTTGGGAAAAAGTTCTCCAGATTTGTCGGGATGCCTAAAGCCTTAGAGCTCAATGAAAATCAGGGTAGGAGCCTGTGCTGGCTTCCTTGTAGAGCCAAGACACTAAAACCATCCCGTGTTCTCTCAGTTAGAGGTGTCATTTATGTGCTTCCCACATCCCTGGCAGGTATCCCGCTTTTTCACTTTGAATGCTTGATCTCCGAAAACATATTGCAAATATTTGCTTAGCAAAAAGAAAATCACTTACATTGTGTAATAAGCCTTTTTACAGACCTTGCTTCCTTGCAGAGCAAACAGTGCCAGGGCTGGTCAACAGCTGCCCTTCAAAGTTTGCTAGGAGAGGTCACATAATCCGAAAAGGCTCTAACCACTCCCTGACTCCATGTTTAAGACTTAACACAAACATTATCAGTTCTGAAGTGAATAATAGAGCCCAACTCAATGCATAGGTCACACAGAGAACAGAAAATAGCTGTGATGGAAGTGGAGGAGAGTGGTGCAGCCTCTGTGGAGGTGATCAAAATCACATCTGCATCTCCTATAGGGTCACCTGTATGTGTCCTCTTGAGCGGGCTCCAAATCAACGGAAAAATCAAGGTAGAAGTCGGTAAATAAGTCAGAGGAAGTGAGCCAAGAAAGACTGGAATGTGCACTCCTCAGATTCAAGGATTACTATCGAGTGCATAAAATAAAGTTGTTACTAAAGTAGTTCTATAAATAGCTGATGAAAAGCCTGGGCCGTTCCCAAACTGGTATGACAGCACTGGACTGGTATTTGGATACGTCTAAGGAAGAACAAGGAGAGCTGAGGAAATCTGTCACAGCAATATCAGAGACTTACGGCCAGTTACAGCCTCAGGGTTTCTTATGGGCCTCGGGAGAGGATCCCGGCCCTGAGCAGTGCAAACGTGTTCCAGGCACAGCTTGAAATGCTGCCCAGGAGATGTACAGAAGCTCGGGGCTTTCCAGAGCTCTCTGAGCACTCCA
The DNA here is from genome assembly GCA_013400655.1 of Mystacornis crossleyi. Lineage (NCBI taxonomy): Eukaryota > Metazoa > Chordata > Aves > Passeriformes > Timaliidae > Mystacornis > Mystacornis crossleyi. The sequence continues at coordinate 7,980 of VYZQ01006237.1, read as the reverse complement.
GTGTGCTGCTCTGCCTTCCCAAACGCAACCAGGCTCGAACGAATGTTCCAAAGAAATGATTCCTACTTCCTGCCAGAGGAATCTGTGCCAGGGGCCCAAGCCCAGCAGGCATATGGACATGGGAAAACCGAGTGACACTTCTCCCATAAAATGCTGCTCGGTGAGGAGATGTAGATACCATCACTGAGGTCTCACAGCACACGCCCAGCTCTAGCAACACTGGTGTTATAAAGCGCTGACTGCCTTGAGAACATCTGACCCAGCCCAAAAACACTGGCTTTCATATTCTGACTAAACCCCTGCTTTGTCCTCCTCACCCCAAGCAATTGGGGAATTTCCCTTCCTTTGACCACCACTGCCCTCAGGTTCTGCTCTGGGTGTTTTTTCCGTGTAACGCAACACAACTCATGGACAGTGCCCATCACGAGCGCCTCTGGAAAAAAATATTTAAACCATTTGTGGTTCTCCCACCGCACACATTTTAACCACACGCACCTTTTCAAACACTGCTCAGAGACACAGATCATTCCGGAAGCCAGAAAATGGGGGAAAAAACCTGCTGTACTGTTAAGTATGAGAACAAGAAAATGAGTTTTTGCGTGAGTCATTCAACAGCTCCTTTGTATGTAAATATATCCTAAACCCATCAGCATCTATGGGGAGTACAATTTACATTTTGAATGATCAAAATGTTTAGTATTGGCAGAGAAAATGTTTAAAAAGAGAGAAGGCGGTGGTTTAAAATTTAGAAACTTAGTCAACCGTGCCAGATTATGATCTCAACTCTTCTCCCTCCAACAAATACTATGCTCCATAAAAACAAAATGCTTTTAAATTGAAATTTGGAAGTTCCCCTGATTTTCAAAAGAAAAAGGGGAAGGCAACAAACGCAATAAATTTCAACAAATTAGTAGAGAAATATAAAACTTGGCCTATTAAACGCAATTCAGAGAAGGGAAGCACAGGCAAGACTAACACATGAAGTGTACGGAGCCATAACATTTGCAACAGCTGTGTTATGAAATGCACTCGGTATTCTGGGAAGTGAGAAACAAAATACTTTGTTAAAACACTTGTGGATGTACCAGTGGCTGAGAAGAAGAGAGACAAAATTAAAATCACAGTTTAACCATTAATGCTCTTGAGGATACAATTTCTGGTACCTTGTTTGTGCCGTGATTCACTGGACCAGAACACTGTGATGGATGCACCACATCCAGGAAAAGCTGTCCTCGACTCCCTTAAATTTAGCACAGTCCCTCAGGCAAAAAGTCTGGCCTCAGTGCCAAGAGCTCCTGTTAGCACAGATAAATCCAGAGCTCAGACCTAGGCCTTGGCCTCCAAGCCCGATGCCATCCTTTGGACTCATTTCTCATGTTTCAAGGTCAAGTTTTGACTGTGTTTTGTCTTGTTCCTTCAAATCCCCTTCTCAGATGTCAGTCTCAGCAGTAATTAGCTTGAGTATATATAAGATATCCACACATCTGGATTCTGTCAACACGATGAAGGTTAAAACAAATAAGTAAATAAACCTGAAGAGCAACGTCCAGCTTGCTGCGGAACTCGTGTTGGAAAATGGTGAAACCCAGCTTTAAACCTCTCACAATTCTGCGATGATATTTTCAGGAAAAGAAGCGAAATTCAGAGAAATGGCATTTGTGCTCTGGGAAATGCTGTTTTCCAAAAACCTTGGCTGCCATAGTAACGTGATTTATTCCATACTTGCGGCAGTATAGTCAGTCAGCTCCCCAACTGAAAGACAATTATTGTAACTAGAGATGTACCTGGCTGGAAGACTGTGGGAATGCTGCTACGGATGGCAAAGCAGAGCACTCTAAACTCCAAATTAGTAATCGTTAATGTTGATCATGGAGGACATTTCTGGCAGTGGTTTAACCTCAGCAGTACAAAAGGGCACATTGGTCAAATGAGTGTTGGCAAATCCCCCTCACCGAGATTCCAAACCACGTCCTGCCCCATCTGTGAGTCCTTATGCAAAACAGCTAGGTGGGGAAAATGAGAAAGAGAAAACCACAAATTGCTATTGTATTCCTTTACTGCATTCTGCAGCCACCAGGGATATAACTGTTGGCTGCAAAATTTTACCAGGGGAGGATGTTGTGAGCAAATTGCAGAAACCCACATATATTAATATGCAAATTCAGGCTGTGTCTGATCCTTGCGAACAAAATCATGGATATGGTGCCTTTGCCCTAAGAGGCCATCCAAAAGACCTCTGAGTTGTCCCTACCTGGCGTGAAGGGCTTCGTGCTGCCTTTGATACCATCAGTGCCAATCACATTGAAATTTGTTTTGCTCTCCTCACACTGGTGCCTCTTGCCATGCCTTTTCTCCAGTGTAAATGTGACCAGGTTCTGAGATGATTCCGCCTTCAGCTTTCCTTCAATCTGATAAGCTGCAAGCAGGACTTTTCCTGATACACATCTCAGAAATGTTCTTTGTGTCTTCTTTGGAAAAGTCAGATGCTGGCCATTGGAAAAGGGAAAACATCTGGTTTAATCCTCCCGAAGGAACATATCAAAGTTTTTGTGCTGTTTTTTATGCAGCCTCAAGGCCTTTTATTCAGTTTAAAAATGCCTTTGTAAACTGCTGCATTTAATTTTTTGCTGGTTTTGTTCTTTTCTTGAACCAAGAATGTAGTTTTTGTTCTTTTTCTTGTAAAGCATCACAAGGCCATTTCCCAGGTTGAGATGGCCAAGGAGCAGTCCCTCCCAGAAATCTGATGCTGATAAACAGCTGTTCTCCAGCACAAACTAAGCTCATCCCCCACGGAAAATAGCTCCTGGGCTCACAATAAATAGATCTTACCCCTGCTGTGTATAGATTTGTGGGCTTTAAACTAAACTAGTAGTCTGAACTTGTCATCTATCCCATCTCATCAGAACTCCTAGAAAGGGCCTGTCACCAGGGTGGAGGCTGGCACAGCAACAGCACAAATGCCAGCTCTGAACGTGAATAGAACAACAAAACCTCGTTTTACCCACTGGAAACCATCACTATATTTATCTGTGTCTTCCTGTCTTCCTGAACAGATGAGAAACTTCCCATGGTGTTCTGGAGCTCCAGATCCTGAGAGCAGCTATGAATAGCGGCTTTAAATTCGTCCAAGGTTGGAAAGAGAGTGAAACCTAAAGCTACAAGATGATGGCAGTTCAGCTGGCTGGGAAGCCAGCAGAGCCTTGCAAGGGGCATGGAGATAAATTCCCACCCACAGGGTTAACAACATCACCATCCATGTCCAGTAATGCTGCAGGAGTGGGGTGACTTTGAAGGACATGGAACCACGAGTGCTACAACTCTCACAGGAGCTACTCCTGCTGGCAGGAGCCGGAAGGGTGGCGAGACCCATGGGAATCTTCTGCCGTGACCCTCACTGAGCACCCTGACTCCCCTGTTCATTTTCCTATAGCTCGTACAGGTCTGCCCAGGCTAAAGTAAGTGTGCCTGGACTTTTGTCCCACCTCAGTCCCTTAAATAAGCCTTAAACAACAACTTCATGAAGAGCCCCACGGCCGGGGCAGTGGAGCTGGACTGCAGAGCTCCCGCTGGCTTTGGTGGTGACAAAAAGAATCTGCACTAAAACAAAACCCCCACGTTCAGCCTGGTTTTGCCTTTCCAAGTGATACTACCAACAGTTATTTGAAGCTCCAGAGGTAACCAATAGGAGGGAAAAAACCCCTATAAATTAGTTATAAATTTAAACTAGGACAAGAGTTGGGAAAGGGAGGGGGAGGTTGTTTGAGAGCTGTGGGTTGACTGGTGGTCTTAGAGTACAAAGACAATCGCCTTCTGACACTAATAAGTAGAAGCAAGCGTTGGATTCCGTGGAGTTTTCTTGGTCTTTATTCTGTAAAGACAGAAATCTGGCTCTATTTCATCATAGTTATCTACACTCAGGCACCCCTCCACCCTTGAAGGAGATTAGTAGTGATAATGCATCTGGTACCTGCCCCAGCAATAACAGATCTATGTGGAGAAGATTACAAGAAATTGTTTGGACTTCTGCCCAGTCCTAGAAGTCCCACCAACCATTTCCAAAAGTCCCATCAGTTTTTACGGCTTGTCTCTCAAGAAGGCTGCAGAAACCTACATGAGGGAGAGACTTTAAAAAGATTTTTGCAGACATTTATTTCTGGCCAAATTATGATTGCTTGGAGGAAAAAGAAGCCACCATACAAATCTTGTTAGAGACTTCAGCAGGAACTCACAAACCCATGCAGAACCGAGATAAGCTAAAAAAAGCAATCGCATCCAGGAAGGAAAGACAGACCAGCCAGCCAAATGTAACTCTTAATTCCAACCCGTGACAGACCCCTGGGGCAGCTCCAAAGCCACTTAGCACAAGTGTGGAGCTGGGCCAGGAGGAGTCGCTGGCACCAGAAGAGCGGCTCTGGCAAGTCCACGCTGCAATTTGGTGATTTGCTGAGGGGGACAGACTCAGACAGGCTCAGTGCCCTCAGGACCACTCCCCACCCCCAAAACCCTCCACGCTGACAGCTCCGGGGACACGGTGATCCCTGAGCTCCGTGCACATGTCGGAAAGCAGAGTAACAGCACATCTGTCAACAACATGAAAACACGCCGGCAGTGCTCGGTGCGGCTTGGCAGGAACCTGGGTCGGCCGTCTGCACTCCAAGGTCTAAAGGACAATCTGCCTTCCAAGACTCCTGCAGCTCCAAGGAACTGTGTCCTGGGGCAAATGTCTGTGGCTGGGCAGCCCAAAGGCCCCCTGCACGTGCCCTGCAAGCGCCGTGCCCGCTTCGTGCTACACAGGAGGTGAATTTCCCAGGGAAGCCAGGGGATAAAAACAGCACGCAGAGCATCTTGAGAGGCTAAAGGTTAATCCCTGTGCCCCTCAGAGCCCCGCAGTCGACCTCACCAGATGGACTGCTCTGCCAGCACGGGTGGAGCTCATGGCACCCAGCACAGAATTACCGGGCACTGGGAATATTCTCTGCAGCAAGGCCTGCGAAGTGCTTCCTTTTCAGGGGCACAGTGCACAGAGCTGCCAGGAAGGTGACTGTACTGATTAGTCTCGTGCAGGGCTGTGGGACTGCTGACAACTGCCTGGCCTGGGGGTCCCCAGGCAGCCCTGCTCAGTGCTGTAGGAGGAAGGTAAAGGAGAGGGACCAGATGGTTTCTAGCAATGACAGCTACAGAACTCCCTGCAGGCTGTGTCAGTCTGCTGCTCCGTCTCCAAACGTACAGCTACACCCTTAGACAGTGGAAGCTTCTTCTGTTCCAGTTGCTGGAGAGCAGCTCCCAATCTCCTGGTCCAGGTGAGCACGGATGCTGTCCCTGCTGCAGGCACAGCCGGGAGGCCAGGGAGGGCACCTGTTCCCAGGACACTTAGGATGGTGCTGATTATTTTGAACTATGAATTTGAACAGAAACCATGTTGGACCCTAAATGTCACTGCCAGGCAGAAGGAAACTCATGAATCTCCAGCAATCTTCCCAACATCATTATTTTGAAGCATAAAATGAATATACACTGGAAGAACCATTACAGCTGTGGCTGCCTTGGTGAAGCTGTTAACAAATGCAGTTTAACACGTCCAAGTGCAGCCAGCCCCGACTGGGGGCTGCCAGGTCTTTCTCCCATCCTTCTCCCCCCTTTGCTCTGCTTATTGTTTGCTTCATTGTTAATCCCACCTAATTTAAAAATAGGAAATTGATTTCTTATGTATCCATTACAAACCAAATCATTTCTTTATTACAGCAAGGATCATATTTCATAAGCAAGTCATGGAAAATTAAAACCATGCCTGTTGCTTTGATGAAATAATGGAGAAAAGTGCTGGAGGGGAAGGCACAGACAGATGGGGGCTGTCATGCAACCAGTGGTGCAAGTTAACTCTTTGCTCTCATCCAGGGCTCCCAACCCTGCCTGTTCTCCTCCCCCAAACTTCTGGTTATAGTGCTAAGTACTCCTTTATCCCTGAGCCTCCAAAGCACCTCAGAGAAGGACTGCAACCCCTCTGAACCAAGTGGGTCAGTGATCCTGGAGGTTTTGTTGTTAACAGAAGGTTTGCAGCCCGGCTGTGTGCAGAACCAGATTCCTCCCAGTGCCGACACCCCTGGAATTCAGGGCTTGTTGCTGCTGCACAGTGTGCACAACAAGGGACCAACACCAGCCACGCTCAGCCCAGGAGTCCTTGTGGCATAAATATTTCCAGGCCTTGGGCGTATCAGACAATCGTGCTGTGCTGCTGGGAAGGGGATTCAGGCTGAGGGGGAACCACGATTGCCTGGAGAGATCTCCGTGTCCATTGCACCGAGGTTATGTCAGTGCAGCAGGCACCACATCAGCAGCGAGTTAGCAGTGTGCTGTGACTGGGGGTGGATTATAAATTAAAACAAAATCCATTGTGTGCATTGCTGAGGATTTATGGACTGTCCTATGAACCTCCCTGTGGAGCAGACAGGACATGGGTCCTCTGAAGAGTAATCCAGATAAGTGCTACAGCCCGAGGACATTGCAACATCCAAACCAAAGTTCATAGGCTACTTCATTAACGTGTTGATCTCCAGGAATTACAGCCAAAAACACCCTCTGCAATTTCCCCATCAGAAGCAAAAAAACACTGAGCTATCATGGCAGAATTCTTTTCATAATGTATCATCTATAGATGTATCCATATAAAAATGCCATTTCTGAGGGCAAAGAATGAGCAAAACTGTCACAACAGACCACAATCAGGCTCCATGAGAGTGAAGGGTAGCAGAAGAGATTTTGAGAGCAGTAATTCATGTCTCGCCTGTTCAACTCTGAGCACACCCTTTTGAGCAAGTAACTATTTGGTTTCACTTCTTTGGGATAAGAGTCTCCTATTTTGAAAAAAAGACCCTATTTTACAGTATCTTGCAAGTCTCTGAGTTGCTCTCAAAGCTTGCCAAAGAATCATTTAGGTTGGAAAAGACCGTTAAGATCACTGAGTCCCCATGGCTCAGGGATTTGCTGTTCTTCCTGGAAGTCAGGGCCAGAGGGATTACCATCCTAAAGTGATTCTTACACCAGGTAGGAGGACTGGAAACCCTCACCTGATCCTGCCCCAGCTCTGGGAGGAGCCCAGCCAGCCACCAGCAGGTATCTGCCAGTTCCCTGCAAAGAGCTTCCTCACAAGGGAACCGAAGGAAGGCCTTTTAAACTCTTTATGGTCCCTTTGTGCTGATGATTCTCAGAACAGAAAAACAAGTTTTGTGGCTTAGTGGAAGTGAAGGAAACGGGCTCCTTCCAGGAACATCCTGCACTGGCCCTGCAGCTCCCACCTCCCTCCAAAGGGCTTCTTTGAAGCTGTGTCACTGGGACACACCATGCCCCTTTCTTCCAGTTTCTGTACTGGCTGCTGCCATGTTCAACCAACTTATTTATACAATAAACAGCCCAAGAAATATCCGTGTAAACTACTGTAAGTTATGTCCAAGCAGCTCCAAGATCAACTAAAAGGGCCAAAACTCTCAGCCTCTGTAAAGTTCTCCTATGTAAGAGGAATTTCAGTTTCCTCTTAGAGGTTATTGGGATTTTAATAATTATCAAGGACGTGATAGAATTATTTTCAAGAAGTTTCGTCTTTGGTCTTTTCATGCATCATCCAAACAAAATACTCATTAGAACTCTTGGAGGATAATTTCAAAGTGATGCGATAAGTCACCAAAAAAATCCAGAAATTCAGAAACATTCATTTGCACTTGCACAGCAGAGCCAACTCACCAGGCTGATATTTTAATGGGACCACTGGATGTTTTCATTAGCTGCGTTTGCCACAATGACAGCAACAATAACTCCCAGACAGAAGTCGAGACGAGACGCAGTAATTAGGTCAAACCTTCAGGATAGAGCTGTCATCACAGACATGAATGTAAGTTACTCTCTCACTGCCCAAGCTCTGCAAGATGTGCTGTTCACTGGGTAGCCTAAGCATGACAAAGAACAGGAAAAAATGAGGGTCATTCTGCC